>LDMZ01049896.1:0-20397 GCA_001455285.1 Sphaeromyxa zaharoni
TATTTTTAGTGTAAAGATTACTCAAAAACATTCCAACGTATGTTGTTCATCAAAAGTTCTATTTTCAAGATGTTTTAGTAACTTCTGTTCATCACAATTAAAAATGAGGATTAAAAATATCATTGAACAGCTCCAATTGAACTTTTACAAAGAAAAACAAATAAAATCAGATCATACTACATTAAAGGGATGGGAAAGAAAAACCCTATCATGCGAAATAAACGCTAATGACAACCCGGGATCAGTCGATCAAATGGTTGCCGACATATTGCGATAAATGGAAGAAGAAGCTCCAACAAAAGTTAAGGTTCCACAAAATGTTTTTTTCTAGATTACCAAGTAACATCCTTTTAGTTATCCGTTCTGAATTCTGTTCGTACATATCACACAGATATTATTGTTAAAAAGTTATACTTCTGTCACTTTTACTCTAGAACGACTGTCAAGCCGATTTTTTTTGTAAAAGACTCGCTACCTGTTCTTCAGATCATACTATTAAAATATTTGACATATCGAAAGAAGAATATTCACTTATTACGACACTTGAAAAGTAACTGAGTAATTTATTTATGAAAAACATACAGCCATGATGGACCTGTTTGGCAGGTGTGTTGGGCTGATCCTTTATTTGGAAACATTTTAGCTTCTTGCTCATATGATAGAACTGTGCGTTTTATATTATTTTTATATGCTTTCTAAGGTAATTATATGGAAAGAAACACTTTCAGGATGGGACGTGGAATTTGTCTTGAGATCGCATCTTTCTTCAAGTTTTAATTTATTAATAACAATTAACCGCTTTTAGTGACGTCGATTGCTTGGGCGCCAGTTGAACACGGTCTGATTCTAGCATGCTCCTCAATGGATGGCTGTGCGTCCGTTGTTTCTCACAAAGGTTTGTAAAATATAACCTCTGGCGATCGATCTATTTTTGTTGTTGTTCTTTTTAGTGGAGTACTCCCAAACATAAAATATTAAAAAGAAATTGAATTTATAGAAAATATAGGTATCGGTTTAGCGAATGCTCCTCGTTGTCTATGCAATAATTAGAGATGTACATTGCCCTATATTTGTAAATCCAAGTTGATTAATCATAAAAATATCCATGTGCACATATAAGACGACATGAGCTGATTCTATACTGAAAATGTATTTAATTAACTGGGTTAAGATAATTAATGGATCTATTAGAAAACAAAGACTAAGGAGTACTGCCTAAACGGATATTTAAAATTTTGGAAAATCCAGTTTCAATTAGTTATGATTCTTAAGTATATTTAACCTTTAAAAAGATTTTTTACTTTAACCCTTTATTCAATGCCACAGGTCATTATTTACATATAATTAAGATGAAGACATTAATAGTAATCTTGAAGGGAATGTATATAATCCTATTTTTTAATTGATGATATACTGTGGGAGAGCTAAAAGTAATTTTTTAATGTTTATATGAAATATATCAACAAATATTTTAAAAAATGCTATTATTTGCAATACGGGTTAAATATGGAAAAAATTTCATATTTTAAATGTAAAATTATTCTCTAATATTTTATATGAAAGAAACGTCATCCATTTTATATTATGATTGTTATTAATCTTAAAAAAGTTGGTTAAAAGTCAAATTTATGGTTCATATGTGTATAGGGTAACCAATATCATTTGAAACATTTGAGCGTTTAACTATGAATTTCATGATTAAGAATACTTATTACATTCCTTGAACTTATTAAATAATCTAATCCATAGTACATCACTAAATCAAAATATCACCTTTTTTGCGACATCCTTAAGTCAAATTTGGAACCTTAAGCAGTTTACACCAACTATACTTATTGAAAGAAAGGCAAATACATATTTGCTTCGGTTTGTGCCTTTGTGTTGTATGCAGACAATAATATTTGTGCCAGGTAGTGACCTTCAATGATACTAGTCATAGTAATTGCAGTAACGGCTGTTTAACGGCTCAAATATGTAGTTTGGTGGTATACTTGGATTGTTTTATGAAAGTTATTTTGAATATATAACCTGGGTATGCAAAACACAAAGTTCTATTGCAGAATTGGATGAGTGGTAGTATATTTCCAATATTTTGATTTTCCTTACGTTGATAAATATCACAAAAAGTATAATCAACTTTATTGCTACTCATATTAACCAAAACAACTCTTTTTAGGACACTAGATAACTAATGATTTTCTAATTGGGATGCTGATACATTGAACAATTTATATAATATCCAAAGTACTGGGAAAAAATTATAATAAAAAATACTGATTATCCTAATTTAAATTATTAAATTACCACTTTGTGATTAATATCACTAATAGAATATTTTAAAGGAATAAGATTTTTTTGATTAAATAATTTTAATATAATAAAAACAATTGTCATGAATGCAGAATTGTGGGTTTAGTATGGTTTTTACTGATAAACAGATATATTTTGTGCAACTGGTTACATGATCGATCTATGCTTTAACTATAGCTTACGAAAGCTTTAAATAACTTCCAGAAATTTATATCAGGTTCTGTTTGAACATTAAGACCCTACACATCATCCTCCAGAATAAAACAGTGAAAACGTTAATTTATGATAAAACTAGTCTGAACAACAACTAGTGCTATCTGTAAACTCTTTAGATAACATTTAATTTACACCACAAAATTGAACCGATGCTTTTGGTAATTTTAGCAAGTTCTTGGTTTTTATGTGGTGGACTTGACTTTTGCGTTTCTTGTGAGATTGATGTCTGAAATGGTGTTCGAATGAATATTTATTGCTTGAGGTTAATACTAAATTCAAGATTCAGTTAATATAAATTCTGGATGGAATGTTTTGTTTGCCTATTTGTAAGAAATTTGGTTTTTTTTAATTAATCCTAGGCTTATTATATATGTCCTTGTATATATAACATTCTTTACTTGAATTTTAAACTCCCGGATTGTCTTGACAGTGTTTTCAGAATATATTTTTTTAAAACGCTTCATATCTTAACTACCATGAAAACTTCTTCATTTTTTGCACGGTTTTGATCCCTCTGGTTTATTTATTGTTTTCCAAAAATATATGCCATTCTTTAGCTTCTTGTCTCATCAAATCATGAATTCAAGCAAAAGTATTTTTTGGGTTTATTTGATTTTTTATGAAGCATCGAATTTATCATGCTTATTATACATTTTTAATTAAGAAAAAATTTAAATCTAACAACCTTAATACTTGGTATGATCAGAAATATTTCGAAATGAAATTTGCATCCTGAAAATAATTTTTTTTGAAAATTGTTTTTTTTCATAAAATTTTCTGCTTTTAATATTTTTTACTTTTATATCAAATTTAATATTCCTTTAGAAATAATTATAAAACAAACTCTAACAACGAAATTAGTTAAATTGCTAATATTACCATTTTTATAACAATGGGTTAGGTTATGTTTTACATGTTTAGAGCTATTCGTAATTATTTTATGATGGCTTTAGGTCCAAAAGACTTAAACATGTTTTTAATCACTTTTAATGCAGTGAATCGGATTTGTAAATAATAGATTATCGGCTACTCATGTAATAAGATATAAAAAAATGTTTTAGTTGAATCTTGATTTTCATAAAAATATGTTAAAATAAAAATTATTGACTTATGGTACAGTACGATTTCTTAATTAAGGTTTTTATTATAAAAGATCACTGTCAAAACGGTTTTTATGAGATGATTATAATACATTAACATTTTAACTGATATTATACTCTGCTCTTCAATTTTTTTCACCACTACTTTCTATTTTTTTACCAGATAATAGATTCATTTTAATATGCCATTTTTTGTTTAATATTTAAATTTTCTCTTGAAAAAGTAATTATGAAATTATTAAAAAGGGAATAACAAAAAATTTTAAATTAAAATACATGACATACCTTTATAAGTTGCTATCGCGGTCATTTTCCATTTTGCTTAACAACATGTTTATTGAAACATGTAAAATTTGCTATATTTCATTGATCCAAAAAGATAGAGATCAGTTTGATCATCGATGTGATAAGTTTAATTGCTTTGATGTTTTAACTATTTTTAAATGGAAGATCCTGTTGAAACATTTCTATCCTTATAATTTAAGACAAATAATGTGATGTATTAAGAATATATCGTGTATTTTCAGAAAACTAGGGAAGCTAATTTAGAAAGGTATGTGCTGTTATACGATTTATCCTTCTTATGAAATCTTGATCTATTCATCACGCATGAGTGTCAAGCTTCTTTCATTTATGTAATGTAATATTGATTTTTTCAAATAAAGTTGCTATTAATTGAAGTATTAGTTCTAATTTATAGCTAATGGGACAAATTTTAATTTATTTTTTTAAAAAAATAACTTAAACTGGTTTTTTTTTAAATTAAGTTTATTTTGATCTTCACTTTAGTTTTCTGTTATGATTAATAACTACCATGATTTTTGTTACAATTCGAGTTGCAACTCTGTTTATTAGAATAAATAAACTTTCATACAAAAAATAGGATTGTATATATTTTAAATTTTGTTTAAATCTGAAGATTTTGATCTAAAAATTGTCGTCAAAGTTAGAAAACATATGCTGCATCCATGATTAGAATATTTTTCATTACGTTAAATTTTCTTTATTTTTTAGAAAGGCATAAATTATAATAATTTCCACTCCTTAGTACCACACTATACATTTTTATTTTTTAAATAAAAAATAACCCACACTGAAATCATGATTTTTCAAAATTTACAAATATTACTAAAAATGATTAATATTTGCGTATCGATTACATGTTTTATAAGATAACAGTCATATAATTATATTCTGTATTGTTTTGTAAATCACCTATTTTCTAAATTCAGAAAGAAGTTTATGTTTAAATCAATTTAACATAAATAATTTAAATCCGAATCTCTATGTGAAGTAATTTGAATTTCATGAAGTAAGGTTTTGTCGAGGTAAGCTGTTAATAAAACATTGGTAATTCATCTATCCGTAATTTTGTTTCATGAATATTCACCGGATTTACAAAATATCTACATCAGATTTCCTGTGAATAAGTTATTTATTTTAGTATTAACATGTTGGAAACAACTCTACAATTTTCCAGGAATCGTAACTGGATTTTTTCCCTTTCTCAATAAAGTTCTTCATATCTGTTGCTGGTTTCGTAGAAATTGAGTCCTGAATTTTCTTTTCTTTTTCACAATATCGATGATAGCATGAAACCTTTATTTGATTAAAACAGCCGGTTTACATGGTGTCTGTTTAGTTTCTCGAACATAAATTAAGTACTCTTCAATTTTATCAATTTAAATTTTGTGATATCTAAATGCGTATGATTACTTCTATCTAATTGAACTGCAAAATTACATGTAACAAGTATATTTCTTGTTTCTGTTGTTGGAATTAAAATTAATAATATACTCCATTGATCGATTATTGATTTAAATTCTTGACCCAAGAACACTATAGCTTCATTTTTTATAATTATATAAATAATGTGTTTAATGATGTCTCTCTCATTTACAAAAGACTTTGATCTGAATTCCTGGTTGATTTTATCGATATGTTCTCGCATGAGCTGTGTGAATGGTGAATCATCCAAGAGAGAATCGCTGACGGTGACCGAAACCTCAACTAATTATTTTTGTGGTGTCAAGCTTTCTTGGGATGAACAAATTGTAGTACGGATGTAGATTTAATTGTTCAAACATTAGCCTTACAAAAATTTAAAACTCTTGCTTTCCTTCATCAAGTCCTTCGCAAATGACGCATTTGAACTCTTAAATAACTGATGTGATTTGTCTTCCATTTGTGTTTGTTACCAATTCTTTTCCTCTTTTTGACTAACTTTATTGGATTTGATTTCCATTTTTGAATTATTTACAGATAAAAAATTCACTCCTTACGACAGCATGAAGGTTCTTTCTCTGGTTTTTCTTAACATATCTGATTTGCAATCGGTTAAATAACTTTTTTATCATTAAACGTGCCCAAATTAAACTAATTGCCTACCAATAAGACGGTATCGTAATTCATTATTAAATATATAGCTAATCTTGATGTGTTGAAGAGTTTCACGTGGCCCTTTAAAGTTACTCACATTAATAATAACCTCATTTAATTATACCAGGAAATATTTACCTTATAATTTGAATATATAAACGTGACTGCAATGTTCTAAGTTTTCGTCCTGATCATTTTTAAAGATGAATGTCCACTTCGTTTGACGTCTGTTCCTGCAAGAAGTGATGTTTTGTTGTTTTGGACGTTCTCTGCAGTCGCACCACAACCAGTCCCGCACCTACTAAAATCAACTTCTAGAATTATTAATGCTGGAAGTAAATTCTTATCTTTTATCTGTATAATTATGGAATGAAGGAACATATAGGAATAATTTTTGTATTGAATTTTTTTTCTACTTTTCTTAAATCGAAGTGAAAATAAATAAACTACACTTCCCTTGAGCCTCATGACCAAATATGATATTTAAGGTTTTTTTAATTTTTATACCACCATCAACTAGGGTTTATATATGAATCCTATTCAAAAATCATGCCACCATAGTACCTAAGAACATGGTATGTCAAATTTTTTATTTATTCATGGCCTTCACAATCGATCAAAAGTGATGGTTCTATCTTTTTGAATAATTTATGTTTGTAGTCCGTTATATATTAAAAATGCTTTTTAACAATGAAAAGTATTGAAAAATTGATTATATTATCGTGAAACTATTTACCAATCACGATATTAGTCGTATAAACGATGATGACCAGCTATTAACGAACTACATTATTTTTAAGCTGATCGTTTGTGTGACGCGCGGTAGTATTACTTTTTATATTTGGTTTATATAACCTTTTCCTTTCTTGGGATGTACTATGAGAATGATGTCGATTCGCCGTCGCATTGGCTGTTTAAAGCCCGAGGGAATGCTATCAGGTCTCTTTATGTGCGACGCCTGTAGACTGGGTCTGCAGTGGCCGGCCATCATAATATTTCTATTAGTTGAAATCCTATGAGGTTTTAACTTCAATGTAAAAGCACCGGTTTTGATATTTTTCTTTACGTTCATTGTCTTAAAAGTAAATTTTATCAAAATGAATAGTAAAAAATTGAAAAATAATCGATTTTCCTTGCTATGAAAAAATTACAATATACGTAACTTCAGTTTTATTTTACGTGGTAATTATTATTGATAAAACTAAATATTTTTTAAATGATAAGAATAATTCTAAAATTTTTCTTAAATTACTTTGCCATTAGTTGTTCATTCAGAATATAACCAATTTTTTATATTTAAAGACAATTTTATATTATCTTAGTAAAATCCATGTTAAAGAATATTATAAAATTTTTAAAAAATGGTTTATTTTTTTGCTTGTTATTCGGTAAAAATTTCTATTTTTGGTTTTTTTTCATGAGATCAGTTTCTTAAAATGATCTTTTTCCTATTTTTTTTATTTAGCCAAAAATAAAACTTGCCCAATGACTTCTTATATTCCTTTAGTTCTTTCATCTATATTTTCACTTATTGTTATTGATTAACGTTTAATACAGTCAGATGATCGAATATATATAATCTTTAAGTTTTCCCTTCTGGAATATGGAGTCCCGCTGAAAATGCCCCTATCATGGGCTTCACCATTTTTTTAGCAAAAAATTATTACATGTCCGAAACGTTGGTTGAACTCTTTAAACAACATACGTATTATTTTATTGGATTAGACTGTAAATAAATGTGGTTACTTTTCGATTATTGCGAAATGCCTTCGCTCAACAAGTAAATATTTAGCATTTAGCTCAGTTTCATGATTCAGAAATATTTTTTTTTATTCAAAACGTTTAGTAAATTGAATGTATATAAATTTTCAAACACGTGTTCTTATTATGGAAAAGAATATGGCTTTGTTATTTAAAGATAAGCTATAATTTTTTTTTCAAATTTATCGACAATTTATTTTATTTTTTATTCTAATTTATTGATTTGTCTTTAATGATTATTTTTGGTAAATTTTTTGTTTCTTACTTAATTTAGGGGATAAAAAATGGGATACTGTTAAAATTAGTGATATTGACCCCGTATTATTTATTTTTCCGATAAAAACATTAGATTGCTGTCATTTGTGTTACCTGGGGCCCGCCATACCGTTTTGAAGACGTATTTATTCGTTTCAATTTTGTAGTCTGTAGGGTGGGGAAATCTTGACTCAAAGAATAGCATTTGGTGGTGCCGGTGGACTGATAAAAATATTTAAATACTACGAAGGAAAATGGGCTGAGAAAGAAATTTTAGATGGTCATCAGGACTGTATAAGATCTGTAGCGTGGGCTCCCCACTCTTATCTAGATTTATCGATTATTTCTTCATGTTCCCAAGATGGGCTTGTGGTTATCTGGTCTAAGGAGGAAAATGATCAGAAGCCTTATGATTCAACAATTTTAAATATTTTTAAAGCGCCAGTATGGCATCTTAGTTGGTCACCTATTAGTAATATTTTGGCAGTCTCCTCAGGCGAAAATGATGTTAATTTTTCAATTCGCTACTTAATGAAATATTAGATCACACTTTGGAAATGCGATCTTGATGGAAAATGGCTTTGCCTGTCAGATATCAAAACTGACGAAATTACAAACAAAAGATTAAAGAACCTTTAAATAGTTTTTGTATATTGATATTAAGAGAACTATTTATTTCACTTAATAAAATCCTTCTTACACATATTTTTCATACAGAAATGGTTATATCTAGGCAGAATGGATGTAATTTCAAAAAAATTTAAACGGATGAAATTTGTCACTATTAATGATAATTACAGTAACATCTCCAGTATGAGCAATGTTATGAAAATAAATTCAATATATAATTATTAATCGATAAGCATTCACCTACAGACTAAATATAAAAATTTGGTAATCTATAGATATAAGCAATTTCGGATTTTGGAGATATTAGATCATTGAGCAATTACCCCTGTATTTTGGATTGATTCACTTATTTTATAAGTGATACACTTTATGGTTTGGATTATTTAAAATATTTCTTTCTTTGTTAGCTCCATATTACGAAATTACATGAAAAAGTAAATTTTATATTGAGAAGGAAAATAGCAAAATTTATTTCGATCATATAGAAGCTAGAAAAAATCAAATACATATATTGGCATCAAAATATAAACGACACTTCAACAGAAAGTATTTCACCCACATGTGATATATACGAACACGTTCCATAAAATATCGAATTATTCTTGAATGTCGAACGCAACAGCTCTTCAGGATAACAGAATGTTAATTTTCGCAAAAAGACTTTCTCTTCCAATTTTTTCCATATTCCTTTTTTAGTATGATTGATAAAATGTATTAAGAAAATTTTTTTTTCCAAAGTAGGGATGTCTAGCGGCATCTTATATAAAATTAGCACAGGTTTTACTTTTCAGATATCCTTTGATTTTTAAAGGATAAGAAGATACACTACTCCAAAAATTTATATATTATGTAGTGTTTAGACAGCCACATAAAAAGCTAAATTCCTTTTATCTAGTAGATTATATTATATATATTCTTTAGTGAATTAAAGAGGACCTCGAATGCATTTTTTTGTAGAAATATGCAATTCTTTTTTTAATGTTAGTAAATTTACCTGCCCTCAAACCATATAATTTGGATATTTATTTTATTTTTTCGTATGATCTCCATTATTTGACAATTCCCTCAGTTTTGTGGAGCTGTGTAAAAATTTTGATAGTATCTTCAAATTTATTTGCTTAACCAATATGGTATGAAGTTTCAAAGATTTTTAGGTGGATGTAAGTCATAAAATATTTTGCTCAAAATTAATTTTCTTTTTCTATGTTGTTACCTTTTATTCCTTTTTCTCAATAACTTTTATATGTAGATATGATGATGATCCCAGCCATCACATCAGATCCTTATTCTGAGTTTAAATTTTAGATTATTATTTTCTGTTTTAAATTCCTGTATCAAAATTAATGCAGAAATAAGCTGGAAATCATGCGTTTAAGAATCGAATTTAGTGGTTATTGTACTGCTTAAGATTTTAAAGTTGTCCTGTAGGTTGAACGACTTTATGAGTAAATAAACTTGCAAAAGTTTTAAACATGATTACTTTCCCCGTAAATAAAAATACTTATTTAGTGATATATCTAGTTAAGTTGCTAATTGAGTTTGTTCATAATTTTAATTTGTATATTTAGTTCATCTTTAGTATGAAAAATATTAAAATTCGAATATATTTTATAAAATAAAGATAATTTCAATTAAAAATTTCGTAATGATATAATAATTAAATTTCAAATTTTGTATGACCTAAAATATTATTCAATATTGAACTCTTGATTGCATATATAATGTTGAATACTTGGTATGGTCTATTCCAGCTTTCATGGGTTATTAAAAAAATTTTGCTGCTGTGTTAATAATTATTGGAGATAAAATTTAATTTATTTTAATCAAAATCTAGCCGACAGTGTAAAATCTGGATTAATCTATAATTCTTATTTAACTCTCTAAACAATTTAAACAGAAAATTAATTTCAACGCAGTAATGAACATACCACATTTTAATCATTTATCTAATTAATGTTGAAAACAAGAAAATTTATATTAATATTGAATTAATTTGCTAGATTATTCGGTTAAAAAACATGGTGTAGTAATCTGAAAAATTTATTTTTGTTCTTTATATCATTAGAAATAATTTTAAATATTTACTACATTATTATGCCAGGTTATAATGAAAAATATTGACATTTTTAATTTAAAATGTTTAAAAACATAAAATTCATTTTAAAATTATTATTTTATTTTTATTTATTTATCAATGGACTGAATAATTTATTAACACTGATACTATTTTTTTCAATTTGTATGGTGTTGACGATATTAATTTAATGGAAACGTAAAATTATCATTTTCTATTAATTAATCGTAATTATATTATTAAGTATAAATAATCCATCCAAAGTAATGATAAATTTAGAATAAATGCTTTGTGAATAATATAGAGATCATATTACTAATATTTTTAGTTAACCCATTTTTTGTGCAAGAAATGAATTGGAAAATCCTTTTATTGTTGCTGAATGTGTTTGTTCTCTATATTTATCTTGACGAATGTTATGGGTTTTCAGTTAGATTGGTTCAAAATTCCCGTTACATCCATTCCCAAAGTGAATACGCTTCTTACAGACGAGCTCAGGATCGCTTGAGACAAAGTATTCTTAAGAGGCATTCAGAGGTGTAATATATTCAAGCAAAATATGCTCCAATCAATTTCACAAAATTCACTTAGAGCAATTATTATTAAAGTAAAAATATTAACAAATTTTGATTGGTTATATCATGTCAATATTTATATCCCTTCATATCCTTCCAATCATCTTCATCCCCAGAAAATAGTTTAATTCAATATATAATTTCTATTATTCACTCTAATACTTTTATTTTAAGCTGTACCAATAACCTTATATTTCGGCCTCTCATATTGCCAAAAATATTAATTAATTTTTTTTAGAATTTAACCAAAATTAACCAGGTTGGCATATTGCATCTATGAAAACTAAGATATTTTCAATTTTTACAACTTTAAGAAAGAACAAGGAATTCGTCCAAAGGATAATTTATCTTGGAGTTATCTTTCTTTATACCCCATATCGTTTCTTTCTCCAAAGGTTTGCGGAATTAATGCATTAAAAATTAAATTGTATACAAATCATATATTGATGATATTAAAAATCTCTAGATTATGATATCGTGCAAGATTTAAATGTTGATAATTTATTATTTACTTTTAGAAGTGCTACATTTTGGGAATTTCGAAATTTAATCAATTTGTTCATTGCATATTTGTCTAATTTTTTTGATTCACTGATCTATTTTTAAAAAATGATAGAGATCTATCGAAGTCAATAGTCTCTGTTTCATACTAACACTTCAAACTTCCTCAAAAATTATCAGAACCTAGACTTTATAGGGTTAATAGGTTCAAATAAATATAATTAATCATCATTTAATATATTAAAAAAACGGATCTCTACCGATAATTTTAAAGGGATATCATTTAGTAAAAAATAAACTTATGACATATGTAGATGTTTTATTCTAAATCAATTATGTAATAAAAACGTAATTTATCATCACAACAAGTATGCCAAACATAAAAATTCTTTCATGAATTAAAAAACGAATTAATAGTAATTAAAATCTCTGTTTTTCCTATATACGAAATAAAAATAGTTTTTAGGAGGAAGCCTGATACCGTTCCTGTTGTACAAAGGTAAATAAAGCAAGTCAATTGATTTTTCTTACTTTATTGAAAGATAAGTTTTGTGCAAACAACAGATAATCCTTGACTTTAATGATAATCTTCAGAATCAAAACTGAGATATAAAAACTTTTAAAATAATTTTTTGCAAATCATCCTCGGGGTGTTATTATGACTACCAATTTTACAACTGAAGATTTACTACAAAAGCGAATTTACGTTCCAATACTCAAATATGATATAGTAAAATATTTTGTCACTTTGGGCCAAATCTGTTAAAAATGCAAGATGGATAGCATAATTTATAATCTTTTTGGATTTAAATTTAAATTTCACTTTAACTTTGAAAATTTTATATATAATTAACTTTAATATATTTAAAATCTAAAGATTTCATTTCTTGCTCGAATTTTGAGGAAACATTTGAAAATAAATATGATAGTAAATTTGTTATTGGATGACATAAGGATATGAGCCATGTATTTGTCATATAAAAAAATTCAGGTAAATACTAAAAGAAGATAAATGAAACTGATAATATAGACCCAAGCAGAGGAAGGAGGTAATTCTAATCCTCGTTTTCCTAATGTATGCATTATACTTTGTATCTTTGTTATATACCCAGGATCTTCAAAGTATTTTAGTAATTGACTGAATTAATCGGGTTTGTACTCCAATGGGTCATATTTAATTATTCAGAGTTTTCGCCCAAAATAAAATAGTTTTATTGCAATCAAAAAAAAATTTGGTATTATTTTAGAAACAAAATATGTTTACTCTTATTTCAAATTTAAGCTGTAGTTCAGCATACAAGAATTATCTTAATTATAAATACACAAAATATACTAAATTTTTTCTAAAATAATAAGATTATGTCAGATTTTTGTTTTTTCTATATGGAAAAATTAAATGTTAATTACCAATTGATTACTTTGACAAAAATTCGTATTTAAAAAAATTAATATGATAATAACGTTCATTATTTTTTTAAATATTTAAGGGATTTTATAAGCCTCATTGACGCTGTGCACGACAATGATAATGATTTTAAGAAAAGAGAATTTTATTATCCGATACTTCTCCAAGGCTTGACGAAAAAAACATTGGAAGCAATTTATTAAAATTATTATAAATTCGACTCCAGAAATTAGAAAAGAATAGCAATTAAATAATACATGAGTATTGATATTTTGGGCATATGGACTGATAAAACTAACATTTTAGTGTCATGATTATAAGAAATAGTCTTTGAAGTAATTAGCTATTATTTTGACATATACCGAATTTTTATTTAAGTGGTTGATAATAATTTTACGAATCACCGTCTCAACAACTTAATATGTAAAATTCGTAAAGTAATAACCACAAATTCCGCTTTATTGTGCGTGAACAGACGTAATTCCTTGGTTCAGTTAATCTTTTCGACCTCTACATTTTACTGGATAAAAAATTATGAAAAATTCGAGTGATGTTTATTAATAAAAACGCGTATCAATTGAAGCTGTTCCTCTGATATAGTACTATATTTCTTTATTTTTTATATTGATAATATTATTTATTAATAGTTTCAAAAAGAAGACTTCATCAATAAAATCTCTCATAGATTTCTCTTCTTTATTGGTTGTTTTACCCTATCAAAAAATACATGATGAATAATTATGAATAGTTAGGTTTATTTCCTCAGAGAAATTTAATATTTAAAATTTTTGATTTTTCAGCAGACTCATTCAATTACTGTTTAATATTTTTTCCTAAATATAAACAATTCTTGGAAAGTATTAATTAAAATAATAATAATCACTGCAAATTTTGGAAGGTTTACTATATTTATAGTTCCTGGGATAAAATCACTGACACGTCAAACAGTCTCTGAGAATCGACATTTTTATTGGGTTTGGTTATTGATGAAAATCTCTGACATAAAAATTTAAATAAATAAAAAAAAAATATATATATATATATATATATACAGTAATCTCATAACTTTTTTAAATGTATAAGATAATAAAAACTTTTAATTAGAAATTTAAAAATTTGATATGCTCGCACAAAACTATATCATTCCTTAAAAAATAGCTTCATCGAAAAAACCCATTTAATAAATATTATTACAAGAGATTAACATATTAGATTAGTTTTTAAACATTGGGTAATGGCTTCAACTTTGGTTACATTGGAATTTCGCCACCTTATGAAAAAGAAGAAAGATCGAATCTAAGTAGTATATAAGTGTTAAAGAATAAATTCTATGTATCATTAAAATATAATTTGAGAAAATTTTTTCCGCATAAGTAATTGTGCTTACAAAGAGATTATAGCGACAAATTTTAGAAGAAAAAATAAAATACTAAGAGGTAATATAAATAATCAAAAAGCTTGGTCTCTAAGCTATGAGAAGAATGAAAGAATTTCTATGATATACAAAACAGCATATTTTGTATTTGGGAAAGTGATGCATGTAGGTATATATTATTAATCAATTTTCTAAATGTTTTTTCAGTAAAAACTGATTAATATTTTGTAACAAAGTTTTTTTCACATTACAGCATACATAAATGTTATAAATATATAATAAATTAATTATAGAATGGATCTGGAAGAAGACTACTTTAATGTATAATTTAAATTAGATTGATGACATGGCACAGTCTAATTATTACAAAGATTGTTTTACTTTGAATAGTTAAATCAAGGGGAATTTTTTATATTCTGGACAAGATAACTTACTTATTAAGCCATTTTACACAGTGTTGGTTTATATTTAAAAAAAACTCTCACCTGTTGATGAAAGTCTTTTTAAAAAATTTTAAGATAATAAATCCATCAGAAATTCGTTGTAATTTTTCCATCTTAAAAAATCTGCGGATCACATTAATATGTATGTGTAACATGGATCTTTGTGTAAAAATAGTTGAGTTTATTTATGTATAAAATTTTCGAAAACCTTTCATAAAATATAGGTGGGAATTGCCAAAAAAATTTTTTTTTAATTTAGTATTTAAAACTTTTCAACTGATAACACTTATATTCGTAAAGTAATTTCTATTTTCCAATTAATTTAAATTAAATTCATTTTAAAAAAACTTAAGCATTTAATATACGAATTAATATTGTAAGCTTCAAGATTAATAATCAACCTTTTTGGGTTTTAAATAATATGAATAAAAATCATTCTTTATTTTTGTAATAATTGACTGAAAAATTTTTCATCGGATTTATACACCAAAAGTTCCTTTTTTAATTTTGATAAAATTTCAGAAATCGGAAAATTTTACACTAATCAAAAAATATTCTTTATTATTTTTTTTAATGTTTGAAAAATGATTCTTATGGATCGTATGTTTGTTGCTAAAAAATTTAAAATGTGGCCAATAATAAGATATGAGAATCGCAAGAGATATAAAAATATCGAAATTATAAACGAACACGTTCCATAAAACTTCAAACCTTGGAATAAAGACAAATTGTTTGAACAAGTTTTAAAAAACCTTTTTTGTGATGTGTCATTCCTGGATTCATGAAAGGATTGATAAAAGCGCTAAAAGTCTAATAAAGACAGTTGAACCCCTATTTAAAACCTCAGTTATATGCCGACATTGATTAAAAGGAGCTATCACAACATAGGTTGACCAAATAATATATCCATCAAACAAAAATTACATGTCAAACGTTTCCAGTTGTCGCCCCAATCTCGTTTCTTCCATCTTTAGAAAATTGGTCCACATCAGGATTCGAATTACTTGTCATCTTATCTTGATATGCATCGAAATTTATCATATATTTTTTACATTTAAATAAGAGGAAAAAACAAAAAAAATGAGTAATAATTTATTTAATACCTTAAGTTAGGGTGTAGGCACACATAATAAAAATAAATATTAAAATTTTTATCTAAGAATTTAATAAAATTATACCTTAGTAACACTTATTAATTACTTTCTTTTGTTGAAATTGCGATACCTCTGTAATAAATTGTTCGAAGGCATCAAATTAGCACAAGTAATATCTACAAACTACTACAACGACCCATTTAAAAGTTTTTATCTATGTAATTAAGCCATCAACTTAGCAAAAGTCAGACAATGTTTGATTTTTAATAATTCCTATATCGGTATGTTTGTGTTCATTGCTTCAGCCAAAATTCAGACACGGAAATGTGAATTACCATTGTTTACAATTTAACCGATTTTTTAGAATATAAGATGCTCAAAATATTAGTTATTTCTCAATTCCGAATAAACTACTAGTATTAAAAGCTTTTTTATCCCAATTCTTTATAGTATGTTTGTGTATTAACGACAATAAATTACAAAATCACACTTTTTGCTTTTTTACGTATTGTACACCCTTGGGTTCATATATATTACACCCCTTTCACGAATAATATAAGATATTATTATAATACCAATCTAAGTCAAATATTTGCAAGTATTGCTCTAAAATTGAATTGATGGGTATAAAGAAAATACTTTTTGTAAAAAAATTTATTAGAAGCGTCCAATGGCTGATATTATGTAAGATAGTATGTTCCCTTATTTAATATTTTTTACAGTAATTTCTTAAAATTATTATATTTTTCCACCTCTTATAGTTTTCAATTCACAAGATGATGTTCCGTTATTAATAAAGCATATTATATGATATATAGTAAAGTGCCTTGCCACAATATTTTTTAGGTATTAATTTAGCCTAAAAAACATCAAATAAACAGTTTTGTTTTTTTAAATCAATTTGCCTTATTACATGAAGCGAGTATTTTTAACCAAAAAGAAAATTCATTCTTAAAATATTCTGCAAAAATATTTCCATCAAAAGTATATGTGGGAGTTTTATGAAGTAAAAACTTATTTTTCGAGCTCTTAAAAATGAAAAAACAGTTTTTTGGAAAATTTAACAATGTTAAAGTACATTGATTTCAATCAGAGTTCATATGATCATCCTATGATTTTGTTCTATGGAATAAATGAAAATTCTCTTTTATGTGTCGCACTTTTCATAGGAAAAAGTTCATGATGGTAGAATAATTTTACAAATATGATGTTTGCCTCTAAAATATTTGGAAAAAATATTTACTGTTACATTTTATTGAAGTGAAAATCTTAAGATAAATTACACACAGAAATAGCAATTAAAATTTCACAGAATGTTTCCAGCTTCTATGATCATATAGATCAGGAAAAATAGGATTTCCTGAATTGAACAATTATTCAAAATTTGTTAGCCAACATTGAGCAGCACTTCAATATAGAATTGATAATGTAATAAATTTTTCATTCCCTAAAAATGTATAAAGAATTGATTCCTCTATTCTTGCATTTAAATTCTTTTTCCTTCGAAGGAGTTGAATATATTAGCTTTTATGGTACTTCTATACTCAACCAAAATATCCGTCATTTTACCTCGGGATGGAAACACGTGATATAGAATAAAATTAGAGCTGATTTTTATTTTATAAAAAGTTTGAAGTATTTGTTTTGCTCTGCTCTCAAATTACAAGATTTAAGCATTCAATAGATCAGTTTAGTTAAGTTACAGAATAAAAAATATTTGTGCTTAGTAATATCATTGACGTTTATGTTACTGACGCGTTTTTAGACAATGAATATTAAAATTTAATCAAAATGACCCAATATTTTGAAAACTATATTATATGAAACAATTAAAATGTTTGTCAACAAAATTTAATCCTTATAAATATAAAATATCTAATAAAAAATTCATTTAAGAGTCTCTTAGTATAAAAAAGAAGATGACGATAGGTTTAACCTATTTCACTTCTATTAGGTATAAATTCTTCACGTTCTTTTATAAATTTCTACCAAAGATTCAATGTTTAAGAATTAATAAATTTCTTTTAAGCAGTTCATGTCTTGTTATGTGGATTATTCACGCCACAAGTTTGTTTTTATCATGTATGATTAAAAAAATAGTTATCTTGTTCTCAGTATTTTTTTTAAACTTATTGATACTTTAAATTAAATAATAAAGTTAATTATTCTAGTTTCTAAAGAAATTATTAAAGGAATCATCGAATATATGTGATAATGTATGGATATTTGTTGCTTGGTATATTTAAACGTTTAGATTTATATCATCTTGAAAAGTTTTTATTAAACTTTATTAAGATTGCTATATTTAGTAAACTAACCTTTGAAATACTAGATTTAAAGTTTAAATTTATCAAACCAGTGAATACTCATTATTTTCAATATAAAGGCGGTAACGAATATTTATTTATCTATCTAGCAATGTAATGAAAAAAATTTGATATTTTTCCGAAATAATATTATAAAAATCATATCTTGTGTATTAGATATTAAATTAATTTCCAAAATATAATATACGTCGGTCAAATATTTATGATTAAGTTCATTATTTGAGTACCTTTTCCAGCTGGTACTTCATGTTATTTATTTAATAGATACAGTACCATAAACATATGTTAAATTTCAATTTATTTTAAATTACAATGCGTAAACTATAATGTATGTTATTGGCTGTTCATTTAATCAGTCAAAAATAATGTGACAATCGACATTTGCGGTTGGATTCTGCATCCACAGCAAATAAATTGACCTAATTTTGGTTTTAGGGTGCGTACTAAACACCCAATGCTGTGGCGAGTCGATGTCGTTACCGATGTTAGAATACATAAGTATATATATTTATATAAACTATGTATTCTATTTAAATAAAAAGTTTAATCCGGCGCCGAGACGGCATTATCACGTTTTTTAATAGCATAGTCGGTTATAATCGGGTCCGTTCCGGTTATTACCGAAATATCATAATCCGTTAACTGGATTATGATAATAATATTGAAAATTAATTATTAAATTCATCACGTAATATCTCTTTATAATGATTTTTAAGTAACAAATGTAAAGCAGAATGTATAAAATTTTTTTCTGGGTTAATGCTGTACTACATGGGCCAACTAATTTATTCACATAAATGGTTTATGTTAATTATTTCAATTAGAAAATAATAAAATATATCGGTTATTGTAGAAAAGCGGCATTAATATAGTGATTGTGAATAATATAAAATAGGTGATCACAATAACAAATTTTACTTAGAAGGAAATGAAGATAAAAAATGATAGCTTTTAATTAAAGAAATAAATGTCAAGAATCAAAACAAGTCGCAAAAAAAGCTATCTTTTGTGATATTATTAACATGTTTAACCCACTGAAAATCTTTTTCAAAGAAGAATTTTGGACTAACAGAAGAATTCTCTTAATGGCATTATAGACCATTTTATCAGTCATTTTTTTGTAGTTATCAACATTGTTTTATATTAACATTGCCTACATTAATAGCTCATGCTTTTAACTTTGTTGAGCATAAAGAAAAAATAAAGCTATATATATAAGAATGCAATAGTTATAAAATTTTCATAATAGGGACTTTATTAAATTAAAAAAAATACATACATAATATCAATGATTCTGCAAAATATTGCATTTCAAAGCTTTGATCAATTAAATAAGAGAATGATATGCATAAAAAAAGCAAAAGGAAAACAAAATGATGGAAATTGATTCAATAAAAATTATGCCAATAAATAAGTTATAAATTTATTAAATTATATGGAAGGTTACATGAGAACATAGTACACAAATAAACAATAACGATCAGTGAGCCTTCAATTTGCGGAGGGATACACATCTAACATCCTGTGATCGGGTTGATACGGTGGTGTGTTACTATATTAAGGATTGATAGAAACATTAGATATGATTTATCAAATGTACCCGAAATATTCAAATCTTATTTTGGATATCACCGTACCGAATGCTCTTATATTTGAAAAGTATAAGTTTATAAATTTTTCTTAATAGTACGTTTGAGTAATTAATTGTACGGGGTATGTACATCCAAAATTTCTATATGCTCTTTAGTCTTTTTTATTGCTATTTAATTGCTTAACAGAGTAATTACAGTCGTCCTATTTTTAGTGTCCGAAATTGGTCCA
Organism: Sphaeromyxa zaharoni; assembly: GCA_001455285.1. Classification (NCBI taxonomy): domain Eukaryota; kingdom Metazoa; phylum Cnidaria; class Myxozoa; order Bivalvulida; family Sphaeromyxidae; genus Sphaeromyxa; species Sphaeromyxa zaharoni. The sequence goes on from LDMZ01049896.1 coordinate 20,267, forward strand.
AATGAGTAAAAATCTGTAAAGTATTATAGCCCTTTTTTGCTTACTTAAAGGTCTTCATGTATATATACTCTTGAACCCTTATGAGGGGCCTGGCGGTTCCTCATAAAGAAGTTTAGTGCCGAGTACCTCCC
>LDMZ01049897.1:0-14500 GCA_001455285.1 Sphaeromyxa zaharoni
TATTTTTAGTGTAAAGATTACTCAAAAACATTCCAACGTATGTTGTTCATCAAAAGTTCTATTTTCAAGATGTTTTAGTAACTTCTGTTCATCACAATTAAAAATGAGGATTAAAAATATCATTGAACAGCTCCAATTGAACTTTTACAAAGAAAAACAAATAAAATCAGATCATACTACATTAAAGGGATGGGAAAGAAAAACCCTATCATGCGAAATAAACGCTAATGACAACCCGGGATCAGTCGATCAAATGGTTGCCGACATATTGCGATAAATGGAAGAAGAAGCTCCAACAAAAGTTAAGGTTCCACAAAATGTTTTTTTCTAGATTACCAAGTAACATCCTTTTAGTTATCCGTTCTGAATTCTGTTCGTACATATCACACAGATATTATTGTTAAAAAGTTATACTTCTGTCACTTTTACTCTAGAACGACTGTCAAGCCGATTTTTTTTGTAAAAGACTCGCTACCTGTTCTTCAGATCATACTATTAAAATATTTGACATATCGAAAGAAGAATATTCACTTATTACGACACTTGAAAAGTAACTGAGTAATTTATTTATGAAAAACATACAGCCATGATGGACCTGTTTGGCAGGTGTGTTGGGCTGATCCTTTATTTGGAAACATTTTAGCTTCTTGCTCATATGATAGAACTGTGCGTTTTATATTATTTTTATATGCTTTCTAAGGTAATTATATGGAAAGAAACACTTTCAGGATGGGACGTGGAATTTGTCTTGAGATCGCATCTTTCTTCAAGTTTTAATTTATTAATAACAATTAACCGCTTTTAGTGACGTCGATTGCTTGGGCGCCAGTTGAACACGGTCTGATTCTAGCATGCTCCTCAATGGATGGCTGTGCGTCCGTTGTTTCTCACAAAGGTTTGTAAAATATAACCTCTGGCGATCGATCTATTTTTGTTGTTGTTCTTTTTAGTGGAGTACTCCCAAACATAAAATATTAAAAAGAAATTGAATTTATAGAAAATATAGGTATCGGTTTAGCGAATGCTCCTCGTTGTCTATGCAATAATTAGAGATGTACATTGCCCTATATTTGTAAATCCAAGTTGATTAATCATAAAAATATCCATGTGCACATATAAGACGACATGAGCTGATTCTATACTGAAAATGTATTTAATTAACTGGGTTAAGATAATTAATGGATCTATTAGAAAACAAAGACTAAGGAGTACTGCCTAAACGGATATTTAAAATTTTGGAAAATCCAGTTTCAATTAGTTATGATTCTTAAGTATATTTAACCTTTAAAAAGATTTTTTACTTTAACCCTTTATTCAATGCCACAGGTCATTATTTACATATAATTAAGATGAAGACATTAATAGTAATCTTGAAGGGAATGTATATAATCCTATTTTTTAATTGATGATATACTGTGGGAGAGCTAAAAGTAATTTTTTAATGTTTATATGAAATATATCAACAAATATTTTAAAAAATGCTATTATTTGCAATACGGGTTAAATATGGAAAAAATTTCATATTTTAAATGTAAAATTATTCTCTAATATTTTATATGAAAGAAACGTCATCCATTTTATATTATGATTGTTATTAATCTTAAAAAAGTTGGTTAAAAGTCAAATTTATGGTTCATATGTGTATAGGGTAACCAATATCATTTGAAACATTTGAGCGTTTAACTATGAATTTCATGATTAAGAATACTTATTACATTCCTTGAACTTATTAAATAATCTAATCCATAGTACATCACTAAATCAAAATATCACCTTTTTTGCGACATCCTTAAGTCAAATTTGGAACCTTAAGCAGTTTACACCAACTATACTTATTGAAAGAAAGGCAAATACATATTTGCTTCGGTTTGTGCCTTTGTGTTGTATGCAGACAATAATATTTGTGCCAGGTAGTGACCTTCAATGATACTAGTCATAGTAATTGCAGTAACGGCTGTTTAACGGCTCAAATATGTAGTTTGGTGGTATACTTGGATTGTTTTATGAAAGTTATTTTGAATATATAACCTGGGTATGCAAAACACAAAGTTCTATTGCAGAATTGGATGAGTGGTAGTATATTTCCAATATTTTGATTTTCCTTACGTTGATAAATATCACAAAAAGTATAATCAACTTTATTGCTACTCATATTAACCAAAACAACTCTTTTTAGGACACTAGATAACTAATGATTTTCTAATTGGGATGCTGATACATTGAACAATTTATATAATATCCAAAGTACTGGGAAAAAATTATAATAAAAAATACTGATTATCCTAATTTAAATTATTAAATTACCACTTTGTGATTAATATCACTAATAGAATATTTTAAAGGAATAAGATTTTTTTGATTAAATAATTTTAATATAATAAAAACAATTGTCATGAATGCAGAATTGTGGGTTTAGTATGGTTTTTACTGATAAACAGATATATTTTGTGCAACTGGTTACATGATCGATCTATGCTTTAACTATAGCTTACGAAAGCTTTAAATAACTTCCAGAAATTTATATCAGGTTCTGTTTGAACATTAAGACCCTACACATCATCCTCCAGAATAAAACAGTGAAAACGTTAATTTATGATAAAACTAGTCTGAACAACAACTAGTGCTATCTGTAAACTCTTTAGATAACATTTAATTTACACCACAAAATTGAACCGATGCTTTTGGTAATTTTAGCAAGTTCTTGGTTTTTATGTGGTGGACTTGACTTTTGCGTTTCTTGTGAGATTGATGTCTGAAATGGTGTTCGAATGAATATTTATTGCTTGAGGTTAATACTAAATTCAAGATTCAGTTAATATAAATTCTGGATGGAATGTTTTGTTTGCCTATTTGTAAGAAATTTGGTTTTTTTTAATTAATCCTAGGCTTATTATATATGTCCTTGTATATATAACATTCTTTACTTGAATTTTAAACTCCCGGATTGTCTTGACAGTGTTTTCAGAATATATTTTTTTAAAACGCTTCATATCTTAACTACCATGAAAACTTCTTCATTTTTTGCACGGTTTTGATCCCTCTGGTTTATTTATTGTTTTCCAAAAATATATGCCATTCTTTAGCTTCTTGTCTCATCAAATCATGAATTCAAGCAAAAGTATTTTTTGGGTTTATTTGATTTTTTATGAAGCATCGAATTTATCATGCTTATTATACATTTTTAATTAAGAAAAAATTTAAATCTAACAACCTTAATACTTGGTATGATCAGAAATATTTCGAAATGAAATTTGCATCCTGAAAATAATTTTTTTTGAAAATTGTTTTTTTTCATAAAATTTTCTGCTTTTAATATTTTTTACTTTTATATCAAATTTAATATTCCTTTAGAAATAATTATAAAACAAACTCTAACAACGAAATTAGTTAAATTGCTAATATTACCATTTTTATAACAATGGGTTAGGTTATGTTTTACATGTTTAGAGCTATTCGTAATTATTTTATGATGGCTTTAGGTCCAAAAGACTTAAACATGTTTTTAATCACTTTTAATGCAGTGAATCGGATTTGTAAATAATAGATTATCGGCTACTCATGTAATAAGATATAAAAAAATGTTTTAGTTGAATCTTGATTTTCATAAAAATATGTTAAAATAAAAATTATTGACTTATGGTACAGTACGATTTCTTAATTAAGGTTTTTATTATAAAAGATCACTGTCAAAACGGTTTTTATGAGATGATTATAATACATTAACATTTTAACTGATATTATACTCTGCTCTTCAATTTTTTTCACCACTACTTTCTATTTTTTTACCAGATAATAGATTCATTTTAATATGCCATTTTTTGTTTAATATTTAAATTTTCTCTTGAAAAAGTAATTATGAAATTATTAAAAAGGGAATAACAAAAAATTTTAAATTAAAATACATGACATACCTTTATAAGTTGCTATCGCGGTCATTTTCCATTTTGCTTAACAACATGTTTATTGAAACATGTAAAATTTGCTATATTTCATTGATCCAAAAAGATAGAGATCAGTTTGATCATCGATGTGATAAGTTTAATTGCTTTGATGTTTTAACTATTTTTAAATGGAAGATCCTGTTGAAACATTTCTATCCTTATAATTTAAGACAAATAATGTGATGTATTAAGAATATATCGTGTATTTTCAGAAAACTAGGGAAGCTAATTTAGAAAGGTATGTGCTGTTATACGATTTATCCTTCTTATGAAATCTTGATCTATTCATCACGCATGAGTGTCAAGCTTCTTTCATTTATGTAATGTAATATTGATTTTTTCAAATAAAGTTGCTATTAATTGAAGTATTAGTTCTAATTTATAGCTAATGGGACAAATTTTAATTTATTTTTTTAAAAAAATAACTTAAACTGGTTTTTTTTTAAATTAAGTTTATTTTGATCTTCACTTTAGTTTTCTGTTATGATTAATAACTACCATGATTTTTGTTACAATTCGAGTTGCAACTCTGTTTATTAGAATAAATAAACTTTCATACAAAAAATAGGATTGTATATATTTTAAATTTTGTTTAAATCTGAAGATTTTGATCTAAAAATTGTCGTCAAAGTTAGAAAACATATGCTGCATCCATGATTAGAATATTTTTCATTACGTTAAATTTTCTTTATTTTTTAGAAAGGCATAAATTATAATAATTTCCACTCCTTAGTACCACACTATACATTTTTATTTTTTAAATAAAAAATAACCCACACTGAAATCATGATTTTTCAAAATTTACAAATATTACTAAAAATGATTAATATTTGCGTATCGATTACATGTTTTATAAGATAACAGTCATATAATTATATTCTGTATTGTTTTGTAAATCACCTATTTTCTAAATTCAGAAAGAAGTTTATGTTTAAATCAATTTAACATAAATAATTTAAATCCGAATCTCTATGTGAAGTAATTTGAATTTCATGAAGTAAGGTTTTGTCGAGGTAAGCTGTTAATAAAACATTGGTAATTCATCTATCCGTAATTTTGTTTCATGAATATTCACCGGATTTACAAAATATCTACATCAGATTTCCTGTGAATAAGTTATTTATTTTAGTATTAACATGTTGGAAACAACTCTACAATTTTCCAGGAATCGTAACTGGATTTTTTCCCTTTCTCAATAAAGTTCTTCATATCTGTTGCTGGTTTCGTAGAAATTGAGTCCTGAATTTTCTTTTCTTTTTCACAATATCGATGATAGCATGAAACCTTTATTTGATTAAAACAGCCGGTTTACATGGTGTCTGTTTAGTTTCTCGAACATAAATTAAGTACTCTTCAATTTTATCAATTTAAATTTTGTGATATCTAAATGCGTATGATTACTTCTATCTAATTGAACTGCAAAATTACATGTAACAAGTATATTTCTTGTTTCTGTTGTTGGAATTAAAATTAATAATATACTCCATTGATCGATTATTGATTTAAATTCTTGACCCAAGAACACTATAGCTTCATTTTTTATAATTATATAAATAATGTGTTTAATGATGTCTCTCTCATTTACAAAAGACTTTGATCTGAATTCCTGGTTGATTTTATCGATATGTTCTCGCATGAGCTGTGTGAATGGTGAATCATCCAAGAGAGAATCGCTGACGGTGACCGAAACCTCAACTAATTATTTTTGTGGTGTCAAGCTTTCTTGGGATGAACAAATTGTAGTACGGATGTAGATTTAATTGTTCAAACATTAGCCTTACAAAAATTTAAAACTCTTGCTTTCCTTCATCAAGTCCTTCGCAAATGACGCATTTGAACTCTTAAATAACTGATGTGATTTGTCTTCCATTTGTGTTTGTTACCAATTCTTTTCCTCTTTTTGACTAACTTTATTGGATTTGATTTCCATTTTTGAATTATTTACAGATAAAAAATTCACTCCTTACGACAGCATGAAGGTTCTTTCTCTGGTTTTTCTTAACATATCTGATTTGCAATCGGTTAAATAACTTTTTTATCATTAAACGTGCCCAAATTAAACTAATTGCCTACCAATAAGACGGTATCGTAATTCATTATTAAATATATAGCTAATCTTGATGTGTTGAAGAGTTTCACGTGGCCCTTTAAAGTTACTCACATTAATAATAACCTCATTTAATTATACCAGGAAATATTTACCTTATAATTTGAATATATAAACGTGACTGCAATGTTCTAAGTTTTCGTCCTGATCATTTTTAAAGATGAATGTCCACTTCGTTTGACGTCTGTTCCTGCAAGAAGTGATGTTTTGTTGTTTTGGACGTTCTCTGCAGTCGCACCACAACCAGTCCCGCACCTACTAAAATCAACTTCTAGAATTATTAATGCTGGAAGTAAATTCTTATCTTTTATCTGTATAATTATGGAATGAAGGAACATATAGGAATAATTTTTGTATTGAATTTTTTTTCTACTTTTCTTAAATCGAAGTGAAAATAAATAAACTACACTTCCCTTGAGCCTCATGACCAAATATGATATTTAAGGTTTTTTTAATTTTTATACCACCATCAACTAGGGTTTATATATGAATCCTATTCAAAAATCATGCCACCATAGTACCTAAGAACATGGTATGTCAAATTTTTTATTTATTCATGGCCTTCACAATCGATCAAAAGTGATGGTTCTATCTTTTTGAATAATTTATGTTTGTAGTCCGTTATATATTAAAAATGCTTTTTAACAATGAAAAGTATTGAAAAATTGATTATATTATCGTGAAACTATTTACCAATCACGATATTAGTCGTATAAACGATGATGACCAGCTATTAACGAACTACATTATTTTTAAGCTGATCGTTTGTGTGACGCGCGGTAGTATTACTTTTTATATTTGGTTTATATAACCTTTTCCTTTCTTGGGATGTACTATGAGAATGATGTCGATTCGCCGTCGCATTGGCTGTTTAAAGCCCGAGGGAATGCTATCAGGTCTCTTTATGTGCGACGCCTGTAGACTGGGTCTGCAGTGGCCGGCCATCATAATATTTCTATTAGTTGAAATCCTATGAGGTTTTAACTTCAATGTAAAAGCACCGGTTTTGATATTTTTCTTTACGTTCATTGTCTTAAAAGTAAATTTTATCAAAATGAATAGTAAAAAATTGAAAAATAATCGATTTTCCTTGCTATGAAAAAATTACAATATACGTAACTTCAGTTTTATTTTACGTGGTAATTATTATTGATAAAACTAAATATTTTTTAAATGATAAGAATAATTCTAAAATTTTTCTTAAATTACTTTGCCATTAGTTGTTCATTCAGAATATAACCAATTTTTTATATTTAAAGACAATTTTATATTATCTTAGTAAAATCCATGTTAAAGAATATTATAAAATTTTTAAAAAATGGTTTATTTTTTTGCTTGTTATTCGGTAAAAATTTCTATTTTTGGTTTTTTTTCATGAGATCAGTTTCTTAAAATGATCTTTTTCCTATTTTTTTTATTTAGCCAAAAATAAAACTTGCCCAATGACTTCTTATATTCCTTTAGTTCTTTCATCTATATTTTCACTTATTGTTATTGATTAACGTTTAATACAGTCAGATGATCGAATATATATAATCTTTAAGTTTTCCCTTCTGGAATATGGAGTCCCGCTGAAAATGCCCCTATCATGGGCTTCACCATTTTTTTAGCAAAAAATTATTACATGTCCGAAACGTTGGTTGAACTCTTTAAACAACATACGTATTATTTTATTGGATTAGACTGTAAATAAATGTGGTTACTTTTCGATTATTGCGAAATGCCTTCGCTCAACAAGTAAATATTTAGCATTTAGCTCAGTTTCATGATTCAGAAATATTTTTTTTTATTCAAAACGTTTAGTAAATTGAATGTATATAAATTTTCAAACACGTGTTCTTATTATGGAAAAGAATATGGCTTTGTTATTTAAAGATAAGCTATAATTTTTTTTTCAAATTTATCGACAATTTATTTTATTTTTTATTCTAATTTATTGATTTGTCTTTAATGATTATTTTTGGTAAATTTTTTGTTTCTTACTTAATTTAGGGGATAAAAAATGGGATACTGTTAAAATTAGTGATATTGACCCCGTATTATTTATTTTTCCGATAAAAACATTAGATTGCTGTCATTTGTGTTACCTGGGGCCCGCCATACCGTTTTGAAGACGTATTTATTCGTTTCAATTTTGTAGTCTGTAGGGTGGGGAAATCTTGACTCAAAGAATAGCATTTGGTGGTGCCGGTGGACTGATAAAAATATTTAAATACTACGAAGGAAAATGGGCTGAGAAAGAAATTTTAGATGGTCATCAGGACTGTATAAGATCTGTAGCGTGGGCTCCCCACTCTTATCTAGATTTATCGATTATTTCTTCATGTTCCCAAGATGGGCTTGTGGTTATCTGGTCTAAGGAGGAAAATGATCAGAAGCCTTATGATTCAACAATTTTAAATATTTTTAAAGCGCCAGTATGGCATCTTAGTTGGTCACCTATTAGTAATATTTTGGCAGTCTCCTCAGGCGAAAATGATGTTAATTTTTCAATTCGCTACTTAATGAAATATTAGATCACACTTTGGAAATGCGATCTTGATGGAAAATGGCTTTGCCTGTCAGATATCAAAACTGACGAAATTACAAACAAAAGATTAAAGAACCTTTAAATAGTTTTTGTATATTGATATTAAGAGAACTATTTATTTCACTTAATAAAATCCTTCTTACACATATTTTTCATACAGAAATGGTTATATCTAGGCAGAATGGATGTAATTTCAAAAAAATTTAAACGGATGAAATTTGTCACTATTAATGATAATTACAGTAACATCTCCAGTATGAGCAATGTTATGAAAATAAATTCAATATATAATTATTAATCGATAAGCATTCACCTACAGACTAAATATAAAAATTTGGTAATCTATAGATATAAGCAATTTCGGATTTTGGAGATATTAGATCATTGAGCAATTACCCCTGTATTTTGGATTGATTCACTTATTTTATAAGTGATACACTTTATGGTTTGGATTATTTAAAATATTTCTTTCTTTGTTAGCTCCATATTACGAAATTACATGAAAAAGTAAATTTTATATTGAGAAGGAAAATAGCAAAATTTATTTCGATCATATAGAAGCTAGAAAAAATCAAATACATATATTGGCATCAAAATATAAACGACACTTCAACAGAAAGTATTTCACCCACATGTGATATATACGAACACGTTCCATAAAATATCGAATTATTCTTGAATGTCGAACGCAACAGCTCTTCAGGATAACAGAATGTTAATTTTCGCAAAAAGACTTTCTCTTCCAATTTTTTCCATATTCCTTTTTTAGTATGATTGATAAAATGTATTAAGAAAATTTTTTTTTCCAAAGTAGGGATGTCTAGCGGCATCTTATATAAAATTAGCACAGGTTTTACTTTTCAGATATCCTTTGATTTTTAAAGGATAAGAAGATACACTACTCCAAAAATTTATATATTATGTAGTGTTTAGACAGCCACATAAAAAGCTAAATTCCTTTTATCTAGTAGATTATATTATATATATTCTTTAGTGAATTAAAGAGGACCTCGAATGCATTTTTTTGTAGAAATATGCAATTCTTTTTTTAATGTTAGTAAATTTACCTGCCCTCAAACCATATAATTTGGATATTTATTTTATTTTTTCGTATGATCTCCATTATTTGACAATTCCCTCAGTTTTGTGGAGCTGTGTAAAAATTTTGATAGTATCTTCAAATTTATTTGCTTAACCAATATGGTATGAAGTTTCAAAGATTTTTAGGTGGATGTAAGTCATAAAATATTTTGCTCAAAATTAATTTTCTTTTTCTATGTTGTTACCTTTTATTCCTTTTTCTCAATAACTTTTATATGTAGATATGATGATGATCCCAGCCATCACATCAGATCCTTATTCTGAGTTTAAATTTTAGATTATTATTTTCTGTTTTAAATTCCTGTATCAAAATTAATGCAGAAATAAGCTGGAAATCATGCGTTTAAGAATCGAATTTAGTGGTTATTGTACTGCTTAAGATTTTAAAGTTGTCCTGTAGGTTGAACGACTTTATGAGTAAATAAACTTGCAAAAGTTTTAAACATGATTACTTTCCCCGTAAATAAAAATACTTATTTAGTGATATATCTAGTTAAGTTGCTAATTGAGTTTGTTCATAATTTTAATTTGTATATTTAGTTCATCTTTAGTATGAAAAATATTAAAATTCGAATATATTTTATAAAATAAAGATAATTTCAATTAAAAATTTCGTAATGATATAATAATTAAATTTCAAATTTTGTATGACCTAAAATATTATTCAATATTGAACTCTTGATTGCATATATAATGTTGAATACTTGGTATGGTCTATTCCAGCTTTCATGGGTTATTAAAAAAATTTTGCTGCTGTGTTAATAATTATTGGAGATAAAATTTAATTTATTTTAATCAAAATCTAGCCGACAGTGTAAAATCTGGATTAATCTATAATTCTTATTTAACTCTCTAAACAATTTAAACAGAAAATTAATTTCAACGCAGTAATGAACATACCACATTTTAATCATTTATCTAATTAATGTTGAAAACAAGAAAATTTATATTAATATTGAATTAATTTGCTAGATTATTCGGTTAAAAAACATGGTGTAGTAATCTGAAAAATTTATTTTTGTTCTTTATATCATTAGAAATAATTTTAAATATTTACTACATTATTATGCCAGGTTATAATGAAAAATATTGACATTTTTAATTTAAAATGTTTAAAAACATAAAATTCATTTTAAAATTATTATTTTATTTTTATTTATTTATCAATGGACTGAATAATTTATTAACACTGATACTATTTTTTTCAATTTGTATGGTGTTGACGATATTAATTTAATGGAAACGTAAAATTATCATTTTCTATTAATTAATCGTAATTATATTATTAAGTATAAATAATCCATCCAAAGTAATGATAAATTTAGAATAAATGCTTTGTGAATAATATAGAGATCATATTACTAATATTTTTAGTTAACCCATTTTTTGTGCAAGAAATGAATTGGAAAATCCTTTTATTGTTGCTGAATGTGTTTGTTCTCTATATTTATCTTGACGAATGTTATGGGTTTTCAGTTAGATTGGTTCAAAATTCCCGTTACATCCATTCCCAAAGTGAATACGCTTCTTACAGACGAGCTCAGGATCGCTTGAGACAAAGTATTCTTAAGAGGCATTCAGAGGTGTAATATATTCAAGCAAAATATGCTCCAATCAATTTCACAAAATTCACTTAGAGCAATTATTATTAAAGTAAAAATATTAACAAATTTTGATTGGTTATATCATGTCAATATTTATATCCCTTCATATCCTTCCAATCATCTTCATCCCCAGAAAATAGTTTAATTCAATATATAATTTCTATTATTCACTCTAATACTTTTATTTTAAGCTGTACCAATAACCTTATATTTCGGCCTCTCATATTGCCAAAAATATTAATTAATTTTTTTTAGAATTTAACCAAAATTAACCAGGTTGGCATATTGCATCTATGAAAACTAAGATATTTTCAATTTTTACAACTTTAAGAAAGAACAAGGAATTCGTCCAAAGGATAATTTATCTTGGAGTTATCTTTCTTTATACCCCATATCGTTTCTTTCTCCAAAGGTTTGCGGAATTAATGCATTAAAAATTAAATTGTATACAAATCATATATTGATGATATTAAAAATCTCTAGATTATGATATCGTGCAAGATTTAAATGTTGATAATTTATTATTTACTTTTAGAAGTGCTACATTTTGGGAATTTCGAAATTTAATCAATTTGTTCATTGCATATTTGTCTAATTTTTTTGATTCACTGATCTATTTTTAAAAAATGATAGAGATCTATCGAAGTCAATAGTCTCTGTTTCATACTAACACTTCAAACTTCCTCAAAAATTATCAGAACCTAGACTTTATAGGGTTAATAGGTTCAAATAAATATAATTAATCATCATTTAATATATTAAAAAAACGGATCTCTACCGATAATTTTAAAGGGATATCATTTAGTAAAAAATAAACTTATGACATATGTAGATGTTTTATTCTAAATCAATTATGTAATAAAAACGTAATTTATCATCACAACAAGTATGCCAAACATAAAAATTCTTTCATGAATTAAAAAACGAATTAATAGTAATTAAAATCTCTGTTTTTCCTATATACGAAATAAAAATAGTTTTTAGGAGGAAGCCTGATACCGTTCCTGTTGTACAAAGGTAAATAAAGCAAGTCAATTGATTTTTCTTACTTTATTGAAAGATAAGTTTTGTGCAAACAACAGATAATCCTTGACTTTAATGATAATCTTCAGAATCAAAACTGAGATATAAAAACTTTTAAAATAATTTTTTGCAAATCATCCTCGGGGTGTTATTATGACTACCAATTTTACAACTGAAGATTTACTACAAAAGCGAATTTACGTTCCAATACTCAAATATGATATAGTAAAATATTTTGTCACTTTGGGCCAAATCTGTTAAAAATGCAAGATGGATAGCATAATTTATAATCTTTTTGGATTTAAATTTAAATTTCACTTTAACTTTGAAAATTTTATATATAATTAACTTTAATATATTTAAAATCTAAAGATTTCATTTCTTGCTCGAATTTTGAGGAAACATTTGAAAATAAATATGATAGTAAATTTGTTATTGGATGACATAAGGATATGAGCCATGTATTTGTCATATAAAAAAATTCAGGTAAATACTAAAAGAAGATAAATGAAACTGATAATATAGACCCAAGCAGAGGAAGGAGGTAATTCTAATCCTCGTTTTCCTAATGTATGCATTATACTTTGTATCTTTGTTATATACCCAGGATCTTCAAAGTATTTTAGTAATTGACTGAATTAATCGGGTTTGTACTCCAATGGGTCATATTTAATTATTCAGAGTTTTCGCCCAAAATAAAATAGTTTTATTGCAATCAAAAAAAAATTTGGTATTATTTTAGAAACAAAATATGTTTACTCTTATTTCAAATTTAAGCTGTAGTTCAGCATACAAGAATTATCTTAATTATAAATACACAAAATATACTAAATTTTTTCTAAAATAATAAGATTATGTCAGATTTTTGTTTTTTCTATATGGAAAAATTAAATGTTAATTACCAATTGATTACTTTGACAAAAATTCGTATTTAAAAAAATTAATATGATAATAACGTTCATTATTTTTTTAAATATTTAAGGGATTTTATAAGCCTCATTGACGCTGTGCACGACAATGATAATGATTTTAAGAAAAGAGAATTTTATTATCCGATACTTCTCCAAGGCTTGACGAAAAAAACATTGGAAGCAATTTATTAAAATTATTATAAATTCGACTCCAGAAATTAGAAAAGAATAGCAATTAAATAATACATGAGTATTGATATTTTGGGCATATGGACTGATAAAACTAACATTTTAGTGTCATGATTATAAGAAATAGTCTTTGAAGTAATTAGCTATTATTTTGACATATACCGAATTTTTATTTAAGTGGTTGATAATAATTTTACGAATCACCGTCTCAACAACTTAATATGTAAAATTCGTAAAGTAATAACCACAAATTCCGCTTTATTGTGCGTGAACAGACGTAATTCCTTGGTTCAGTTAATCTTTTCGACCTCTACATTTTACTGGATAAAAAATTATGAAAAATTCGAGTGATGTTTATTAATAAAAACGCGTATCAATTGAAGCTGTTCCTCTGATATAGTACTATATTTCTTTATTTTTTATATTGATAATATTATTTATTAATAGTTTCAAAAAGAAGACTTCATCAATAAAATCTCTCATAGATTTCTCTTCTTTATTGGTTGTTTTACCCTATCAAAAAATACATGATGAATAATTATGAATAGTTAGGTTTATTTCCTCAGAGAAATTTAATATTTAAAATTTTTGATTTTTCAGCAGACTCATTCAATTACTGTTTAATATTTTTTCCTAAATATAAACAATTCTTGGAAAGTATTAATTAAAATAATAATAATCACTGCAAATTTTGGAAGGTTTACTATATTTATAGTTCCTGGGATAAAATCACTGACACGTCAAACAGTCTCTGAGAATCGACATTTTTATTGGGTTTGGTTATTGATGAAAATCTCTGACATAAAAATTTAAATAAATAAAAAAAAAATATATATATATATATATATATACAGTAATCTCATAACTTTTTTAAATGTATAAGATAATAAAAACTTTTAATTAGAAATTTAAAAATTTGATATGCTCGCACAAAACTATATCATTCCTTAAAAAATAGCTTCATCGAAAAAACCCATTTAATAAATATTATTACAAGAGATTAACATATTAGATTAGTTTTTAAACATTGGGTGGCTAAATTACACCGACCGTATCCCCAATCGGGCAAAAAACAAGACTTCGTAAATTGTCGG
>LDMZ01049930.1:0-15158 GCA_001455285.1 Sphaeromyxa zaharoni
CATAAATGTAAATTTCAAGTTGTATGAAACCTGTTACTTGTAGCCTCAATCACCCCAATTCCCTATTCGCCTCTCATTCACCCCCTGGCTATTCGCATTCCCCCCAAGGGGTGCCTGTGCACCCAGGTTGAGAAGCACTGCTATAGAGCATATCCTTGTTATTTGCAGTCTGTAACAACACTGCAATTTATTAGATAAATATGTACTTATATATATATTAATTTTTGTAGTAAACAATAATAAAATAATGAAAAAATATCTGATATTATTATAACAAATAATAAACGTTTATATGTTTATCGAGGTGTAAATTCAATCGGTTCCGTTATTATTATATCTTATGGATGCAAAGGAAGCAGCAGTCGCGATGCCACACATATTTTTCTTGTCTCTGGCCATATAAATGTACCCATTATCTCCCCAGGATTTGCCCCAGCTTAAAAATATTCGATGAATAAACTCTGATACCTATTTTTTACAAGATAGTATTTTTTCGGTTTCAATCCAGTTCCAACCAGCAACACGCCATGATCAAGGTTCTCTGGACTGCAGGATTTGCTAAAGTAAATTCCACTTTCGTAAGACATAAAATCTGGATCTGAGGCATCTATTGCAACTGAGATTGGTCCAAAATGTGCCAAAGCAAGAGCAAGTGCCGTTTCGTTTCCTTCAGGAAGAGAAGTTATATTTTCTACCCATAGGTATTTTTTGAATTTTTTTGCACGACATCTTTGCTAATGCAGTATCAAAGTATATGTTGAAATAGCTTACGTCGCGAGCCTTATATTTATAATCAGCATCTGTAGTAATACCTTTATCCCGTACATAACTAAAGGCATCATTCATCCATCCCCCATTACAGCCTTCGTTACCATAGTCCTCGGAACAGTCTACCAGTTCTTGCTCACTGAGTGTTACGTTGGTGTTATTTTTTAATAGATTCTGTGATTCTAAGCATCCAGTCTGTACGAATTATTTTTTATAAATCTAGAATTACTGCACTAAATGCCCAACAAGAACCACAACCTCCCTGGTCTTTAACAAGCGTAACGTAACCTTCATCTCGATAATTCACAATTGGGAGGGTGTCTCCAAGTGGAAACGTAATATCACTTGTGCTGCGAATTATTGGCCTAGGACCAGATAATTTCAGAAATTCCCGATATTCATCCAATGTCTATTGGGATATTAGTTTACTTTGCTTATAGTTACCATATGAGTAAAACGGTTTATTCCTAGTTGGTAACCCAAATTTTGAGCATTTCGTTTTTCAATATATCGTTTATTTGAAACGAATATTTTATAACGTCTTATATCTTCCTCTGGAGAAAATTCTAAACCAAATTTTTCCTTATGTGAATGCCAGTCAGATAAATCTTGCCGTTCAATTACTTCAGAATGAATTCTCCCGAATCCCGTACGGCCCGTTATTGTCAAGAGACACAGAACTACAAAGCTATGCATGGAACTATACTTATGCGGTTGACTTACATCCCATTACATATATAGCAAAACTCTTAATTCCCTGTGTAAACCTGTAAGTTTATACAAATAATAGAATTCATTCATTGAAAATTACCTTTTTTATTCTCTATGTAAATTTTCATTTAAATAGGTACATATAATTATCAAAAATACAAAAAATGATTAAAATTTTATATTGAATTTAATAATTAAATATTGTATTAAAATTAAAATACAGGTCATTACATGTTGATTATAAAAGATTAAATATTTAGATTAAAATTTCACTTTTAGAAATAAATTATCCCTACGAACACTTCAGTGATGTTGTTTTAAACTATTTCTTTTATTTAAAAATGTAAAATAAATAACATTTCGATTTTTCAATCATTGTTAAAACTATTAACCGATAAACTCTTAGATATATCAATTTTCAAGTTTACTCATGGAACAAACGCTTTCAAATTAAAAAAATTATATTTTTATTTAAGTTTTATCAAAATTAAGTAATGAGTTTAAAATGTTATTTTAGTAATGCTGTGTCAAGAGAGAGAAGAATATTCATTCTAAAATATTAAGATATTCTATTTTTTTTAAAATTCATTTATTTTTTTACATTGAACCACAATAAGCGATTTTTCAATATTAAGATTCCTGTATTTAATAATATCCGATTTTGAGTACCAAAAATAATTTTCCGTGAAAGTAAATTTAATAAAATTAGCGTTTCAAAATTTATATAACTTAAGAATTTAAATATTATAAGCCTATTTCTGTAAATAAGCATCAATTAATTAACATAGAAAAAAGGTAGATAATCAAATTTACCAAAAAACTTAATATTATCGAAAAATTCCATAACAATTCAGAAATTTAAAATAAATAAATATAATTTTAAAAAAATATATAATACTTTGAATTGACTTATTTATTAAGATAATGTAATAAAAATATAGGTTTTATTTTTTTTAAACAAAATATTAAAGATTTTGATCTCTAATTTTCATTCTTGATATATATCTAATGTTTCACTTTTTTGTAAAAGATTTAAATAAAATTTGTAAAGTGTAATGGAATTAATAAAGGGTAGAAATTTTAATAACATTAAGTAAAAACACGGATTTTTTAATAATTTGTAGGCATTATCAAGATTTCTTTTGATATTGAAAAAGAAACCTTTTATTTAGCCTCAGTTTATGAATTTTCACCTATTTTATTTTGAAATTGTTTATTCTCAAATTTATCATAAAAAAATTATAAAAGACGTAGCAGATTATATGTTAACTATTGATTACCTGTAAACGAAAGCATAAAACTTTTTATTTGTTGTATTATAATTTATCTACACTTGATCTCTTGTTAACCAGGAGATATAACACCAATTTTATAATACCGGAGCCAATAAAAAAAGATAAATAAGCCATAGTAAAGCTATCGGAACCTATTTCTGCGATGTAATAAACCTCTTTATAAAATTTTTCATTTTCATTTCACTTTAGTAAGTCGTTAACTGCTGGAGAGTATTACCTAACTGGCCAGGGAATTTCCTTTTACTGTTTGTTTTGTTTAAATCACTGAATTTCTACTTTTCTTTAATCCATTATTACACTCTGACGGGGAATTCGCTGATCTCCTCAAAAGTTCATTAGAAAGTATTTTTTATTCTGAAAAAACGTACTCTGAAGAATATTAACCTTTATACATTAATAATTATTTGTGGTATCTTATCTTAACGTCTTTCCGCTTTTCAAATCTTTCGCTGCCCTCCTTAGTAACAAGATACTATTTTTAAGAAAAATTAAAGAAAATTTGGTTAAATTGATTCTATATATTTTTACTATAAATATAGCTAAAAAAATCGAGAAATCGAATTTTAAAAACATGAACAGATACGACATTGAGATGGTAGGCCAGAATTTATATGTGATTTCTTAATCAAAGAAATTTAACAGCACACACCTTTTATCAAATATCATTAAATTTATTTGATTAAAATGACTTTAGAATAGAGAGAAGAATTATTTAAATTACAAAAGTTCAATGAATAGTAATTAATGAAGCATTTGCAGATTAATGGTTAGTAATATTGGCTCAGTCTCATAATTGAATTTAAAAAAAATTGCAATTGGACAGTTTAGAAACACATCTAGATCATCCTCAACCGTTATAAACAATATCAATGAATTAGAAAACCTCAGCAATATTGATTAATACTATAATTATATTTTTCTGAATTCAAATATGAAGAAATTTGAAGGCACTTCTAGAAAAGTATCTTGCCACTGAGTCTTAAGATATGGGTGGAGCGTCTAGCATTAACTTGTATCATTTTTTCAATATTTGATTTAATTTTGGCGGTAATTAACCCGGTTTATCCAATCATCGAGGAACAACGGGTTTAGTATTATTTGACATAACTAAAGAGTTAGAACCTTCATAAGATTGTGAAAGTACATTTTACGATTATTGGGCTGAATTTCATGGGTTCTTTGAACTATCCATCAGAAGTCCATAAATTTAAAAATATAATTTTTTTGGAATATGTCATTAAAACAATCGGGTAACTGAAATAATATTCCTGTTCTTGTTTTTCATGTAAAAATAATGTGAGATTTAACCATAGGATATCCCTCCATGTTCCTTTATATTTTTCTTATTTATTTAGTATAACAAAAGTTTTATATTCCCCACTGCTACAATGGTTCATAAATTGATATATATAGGAAGTTTTAATCCAGATGTAAAATCTAAAAGATCCAATGTTTTTTATTCATATATTTGAATTTTTAGATAGAACAAAGAGAAATAAAAATTAAAACTATTTCATAGTAGCAGCTAATCGAAGGCTAAAATTGGAATTCCGATATTCTAGCCAAATAATTCAATGTTTGTTTGAAAGTGACAGAAAAAAAATAAAAAAAACTAGATAAATTTTGTAAAATTTTTGGTTTCTGATCTTACGGCTTGGAAAAAAACTAAAAATATATTCCGAATAAGATCAGAGATACAGAGTCATAGTGAATTACTTCTAATCTAGACGGTTTGTTAAATATTTAAATGGAATATCTGATAATTTATAATATCATAAAGATTGCATTATAGTTATCTTTTGAAATTTTTTATACATAGCATTATATTTTTTTGTTCAACTCAAATTTCAGAAAATATTTACAAACTGACTGATATAAATAGTATCTTTTTGATAATATAATAACATGTTGCACTCATTATAGCGAGAAATAATTTAATCGAATATAAAACTAATTGAGATGAAACAAAAAAATCTAAAATTTGATAAAATTAAAGCAAACAAACGCATGTATAATTAAACTTGAAATATATATTTGAATAAGCTCCTGATCTTGAGTTTATTTGGTATAATTAGCCTTAATTCTATCGTAAATAATCAGTTTATGTGTTAAGTGAAACATAAGCCGCATAGCGAAGTGGTTTGTACATTAAAAGAAAACTTTTTCGTTGTTGTTATTACCATTTTTATGCATTTCTACATTGCTTCAGCGTGAAAGATATTTGTAACTATTTAAAATGCCATTCAACTCTTCAAGTTTAAAAAAACAAAAATCAGAATATTCTTTGAAATTTAATTTTTTTATATTTTATGGTAATCGCTGTATTGAAAAAAAATAATTTTGAATATGCTTGAAAGTTAAATATTATCGTGAAGACATAACATCCGCATATACTGGCGGCTGCGGAGGACAGAGATTTTTCATGAAATTAACACGTTTAGTGTAATTTAAGATTTATAATTTTTATTGTAATGTACAATTTTGAATCAATGACACGGGACTCGAAATCCAGTTCGAGGTCCGTGTTCACCACCTTCCTAAAAATAGGAAGGTACCTCAAATATATTTTTAAAAATGTTCTTATCAAGATAGGATCAGTTATTAAGACAAATCTTGATAGGAAATGACCTTAATGTAAATAAATGAAGTAATAATTTATAGGTATATTGTATTAAACCAACTGAATTGATGCTGGTGGTAGAACGGCTTAAGAGGTACTTAATTTTTATATTTTTAGTGTTGTTTTCTATTAATTATAAATGGTTTCTGAACTAAGAACACCTTATAGGTATGTTCAGCCAGTTAGGCCGCTATGCTGCTTTTGTTTCTACCTTCGAAACTCCTCAGTTCCAAATAGAAACACCACAATATACTGAAATTTCAACATTGATTTTTCATAACTATACTCAAAAACAGAGAACAAACTTTTTTATAAATTCTTTTTATTAAATTAGCAATAAAGATAAGACAATATAACAATATTATTTGTAATACTACATAAATATTAAATCAATTAATAAAATAAAATTACAATATCGATTGTTAAATAAGAATATGATGTGTTACGAGAGATTTTGATTTAACTATTTTCGCATAATGAAACAAGATTATACCAACTTAAAACACAGCTTTCTTCTTTTCTTCATTTTTCACTATTCTTCTTTATTAAATGAGCTAAAAGGTTGTTTTTTATCTATTTCAATAAAAACAGAAATAAAAATCTTAACTTATGATATCTGAATATAAAATAAACTTTGAAAGTACCGTGAGATACTGAAACTATACGATTCATAAAATGTTGTGATATAGACATTTTATATCGCTATAGTATTTTTTATCTGAGAAAGTGAATTTAAAATGATAACCACGCAATTATTTGAATTTAAATCAAATCATTATAATATGCTAGGTACATGATTATCAACAGTATTATTATTCCAGTTAATAATTCAAAACGAATAAAAAAAACTGTTTTTAGGTCTATCTAAAGAACTATCATATATCATTGCAAAGAAATGAATAAAGTCCATTTTTCATATAATTGCATTCATCAATCATAGAACGAAGGTACAAGTCAACTAATAATATCTTAACTGTAAAAATTAAATCATTAAATATGATTTTAACCCTATTTTTAATTAATAATTTTTGATCCGATAATCATTTCGAAAGTGGACAGTATTTTTAAATAAAAAGGCAAAATTCTTCTCTTTTATTAGTAAAGTACATGAAAGAGCATAGAAATATTTAGTTTACCTAATTCCATTTAAAATTTACTTTAATCAGATTTATCTCTATGAAAGATACTTTTAAGGATAAAATTATATTGACTAGGTGGATGGATTAGGATACGTGAAAATAATAATCGAGAAATTTTGTTGAATAAATTATTTTGTTCATAAAAATTTACTTTTGAATTCAATTATTTAAATTTAGTCATATTTTTTTAAAAATTTCAAAAATTAGAAAAAAATTTTACAAAATGGCTTTCAATAATAATTTTGACCACGCCGTTATGTTGTTTAAAATTTCTTAACAAAAGATTTTAAAATTTAATAATAATCAAATAATATGCCTGGAGATTCGGAAGCATAAAGAAAAATAAAATAACAATATAATATTATATAAGAAAATATTTGATAAGTATTTATTACACTGTATAACTGTGCGACCGCGTGCATCAGCTCTTATAGTTCATCCAAAGGCTTCCGAATCCCTACAATGATGTGTTTGGCTCAAAAATGTATTTTTACAAAAAAAAACAGAATAGGATGGATGCAAAAGTATCAATTTTTGATAAGATGATCAAATATCAATTTGATGTATACTCCAATTATGTTCAAAATTATTCAACACAGAATTAACGTGCGGTACCCACGAGAGTATGAATCCGATTGGGCGTACATGGAAAAGATAGAGAGGGTCTGACGATCGGACCCAATCTTCGCCACATGATGGCGCCTTACTTGACTTTTCCACCCGTTGGCATTTTCAGGCTTATCACGGTTAAGGAACATAATTATTAATAAAAAAATAAAATATTCAAACTACTGTATATTTTCATAGGGACTGTAATAATTTTTCGGTTGTCTTCGCGTTGCCGGGTACTTCTTTCAATGTGTCACAGTTGTGGGCACACACCACAGTCTGATTCTTATAAATTAGCATTAGAACCGAATTAACTCGCAAATTTTGATAATTTTTTTTGCATATAGTATCTTATATGTGCAAATATTGCGCAACCTTTCGTTGCGGTTGAGTTTGGCTCAATTGGTATTTATTTTGTTTATACTTGGCGTTCTATAAGTCGGTTCTGTTTCATCGGTAACGGCATATTACAATATTTGTAAATAAATCGAATTCGATTCTGTTCCTGTTTTTGAGTGTGCCTTCTATTTAAAAAAAAGCTTTATGAGCATAGAACCAGTCCCTCCTAAAAATATGACTGCTTAGGTCAATAATGAACCAACCAAAAGCGGAAGCTAATATCTAAATTTTTAGTTTTTATATCCGAAAATTAGAAAAGCTTTAAACTACAGCTATTCTACGCCTTAATTGTAGAAGTTTCTATACAAAAAATAAAACACTGGAATATCGTAGTATAAAAATGTTAAATGATTAGTTAAAAGTGGTTTCTTTTAGTTTTTTTTATTACATAGCCTTAATTAAATAAAATTGTGGCAGATATTTTCTAAGGCTTAGTGCTGAACCAGTTTTTCAATACGTAAAAGCGTATTATTACGTATTGCTTAAAATGTATGTAGATTTAAACAAAATATTTCATTAGTTCCCAAAGTTTAAAATATTTTACTAAAAACAAATTAAAATTATTTTTTTACATTTAGGGGTTAGTAGAAGGTATATATGCATAAGGATGAAGGGAATATTGCCGTATTAATATTCATTAATGGCGTTGTAAGAGGATTCAGAGATATTTAATTTTTATTTTCGTTTTAAATATATAAATGTGTTTTAAGTAAAATATTTGTTCATTTATAATGAAATTTAATGATTAATTTTTGGATGATCGTTACTGATAAATAAAATCATTCGGTTAGATAATTTTGCTTAATTAACCAGAATCATAAATTACGACTCATTACAAACTATTTAAAATTTGAAAGAGTCTCTTCTATTGTGTATATTGAAGATAATAATAAGTTATCTTGATATTTTTGTACCAACTTTGCAATTACCTAACTACATAAAATTTATGTCACAGAGAATTATAGTCAGAAGAAAGATGTGTTCTATGAGCATCTATCAAAGTTTTAAATTGTTACTATAATGTATTTGTAATAACTGTACCAAAAAAGTAATTTAGGTTATAATTTAAATAATATTTTGCGCTTTAAAAACTGATTTCATATCATATACCCGTTTTCAGGGTTACAGAACTCGAGTTAATGGTTTAGAATTTACGAGTGATGAAATTTAAATGAAACCCAATGGGCGTTGTTAGGTAGTTATGCCATTAACGGTCGGCTGCACATTTTTGCTTTCCCTGATTCCAGGTTGTGACAGTATGAGGATTATTTTTCCGATTCTACTGGTTTTAACAATTTCTGTGTTCCTCCAGAATCGATTATGCGATGAAGTTACAATAAAGCTAAAGGTCGTGGATTTGGTTGAAGAGAATTTGGACAAAGAAAGTGGTGATTCCGAAGACAAAAAATTGACCGCTCCAGATATATTTACTGTTAGTATAGCTTGAGTTTGATCAGATTGTCTAGGCTAGGATCAAAGATAGTAGGAGTTATTTACGTCTATTTAATTTCGGGTTCAATCTCAGAGATTTTATTTTTTTGTCGGGCACTCCTTACCCTATAGTTGGTTATGAAGGCCCTAAACACCGTGTATATTATTGGACTAATGATGAAACTAAGATCTATGAAGTGACTTTTCTTCTAGGAAGTGAAGAATTGGAAGTTTTTGACATAAAAAATACAAAAAATAACATTTATGTGTTTTTTAAAAGTGGAGTCTTTTTTAGAACTGATATGAAATCCAACGTCGTCACTTGTTTCCCTTATGACTTAGAGAATTTAAAAACTATAATACTGTACCAAGGAGATACATTTATGTTCGCCATTGATAGGTCGGCTGACAAGGTACGTATATCGCGATTATCTAAACACAAAATTCTTGCTACTTTTTCATTTTATTCCAGGATTTTTTAATAGTTTCTTATTCGTATTTATGATCCTATTAGAACAACGACACTCCTTGATACAAAATTTTTTTACTTTTTTAAGATATCGAGAATTCCTTGATTAAAATCTCACATTTCTCGAACGCACGTCACATCCGCTTGGAGCACGCTTTCCTGAATGCTTCGTGGCTTATTTTTAAGTCTAGCAGTAAATGGTCTAGAATTTGCTTTTTCTCCCTCTTGGTGCGCCTGTCAAGATATATATAATGATTGATCCATGTTTTTACCAATTTTTAGTAGAATTTGTTTTAAGTAAGCGTTACCTCATCGAGGGTTCATTATCTATAACAATTCCTGATTAAGTGTGTTGAAACATATTCATACTTCCCCACCTTTGTAAGGTGTTCGTATGCCTTACTTTACACAAAATATTTCAATAATGTAATAAGCCACGCTATCACAATGTTTCTTTTCATTTTTAAATAAATATACTTCCACTATGACCTATCAAACGATGTATGGTGACGCTTCGAGATCATATGGTTTAACATTTTGTTTATTTACATTTTTACATATGTTTTATCATATATTTTTCATAGCCTATTCTTGTTTATTACAGGAAGTATAGATTTTAACGTTTTCTAAAATTCTCGCTCAGTAATGACTTTCCTTATATTCACGAACAACCATTAAGGCGTCAACTTAATGTATATAACTGTCACAACTTATTAATTAACTTTAAAATTTTAAAATTAAATTCGTTCTAGCAAATTGAATACAAGTTTGATATTGATGTGTTTTTAAAATATTCAATTCAGAAGACAGATCACACTTTCTACACATGTTAATCAGTAACTGTGATTGACAGTTTAACGAGGATCATTTTATCCTAGTATTTGATTGCAAGTTTACACTCAAAAAAATATTTTTACAACTTTCACAAAAGCTATTTCTGAATTGTTTACAAATTCCTTTGTTAAAAGTTAATGAATAAAAAACGTTGTATTGAACATACCAGTATGATAAGGAATTTATGATAGAGTTAGATTAAACCATGCTATAATACATAATTTTTTTATTGTTCAGAATATTTTTGTGTTTAATTGTCGTTTTAAAGTGGTTAACTTAGTACAACTGGTTTCAGGTGTAATAAAACAGACCTGTAGATAATTAAATTTGAAAATCTAGATTTTGTTTATGCGCAGTTAATTAATAACTTTAACACTAAAAAATAATAAGATATTATGAAGTCCCTAATTTTCTGATTATTTACAATATTTTTCTGGTTCTTATCTTTTAATAAATTTGTTTGTTGTCAACTTACAAAAATTTACACAGCTTATCATGCATTATTTTCATTCATTTCGAAACCCTTGGCCTTGGATTTATATAAGGTTTTAATTTATATTTTGTGAATCTGTTGTAGTATGATTTGTCGATTCCTCTATATATTAATCTACCACCTTTATGAGTTGGTTCATACCATAAAATAAATATTTCCATGCTGTAATGTTGATTTATGATTTGGAACACCTTATTCGAACACAATCACAAAACTGATATAAATTTTCGAAAACATAAATTCAAGCAATTATTTAAAAAATAAATAAACATAATTTAAACACTGCGCTATACCCAGGTCTGTTAGCCACTAAATACTTAGGCAATGTTTTGTGTCTCTTAAACCAATGCAATGTGGTACGTTGGTCTAATTTGTAAATGGCGACAAATTTCAGACTGATAAAACTGAGTATATTGTGAGTTAAGAATTGCTTTCAATTTTAGATTTAACAACACTTTAACGTCATCAGAACCCACACTGTTATGTATGCAGAAAAAAATTTCTTTAAAAATATTTTAATCATTTATTGCTAAGTAAAAATGAAATAAAATTATCTAAATATGATTTTAAAGCATGATAAGGAATTATACGGGTTTCTTTAAGAACATCATTACATTCAGTAAATTTTTGGTAAAATTCAAACGCATCAAAAAGATTTTTGTTGATTCGTTATTGCACTATTTTAAAATTTTTATCGGCATATTGTTAATTTGATTGTTTTGGTATAGTGATTATAGAAAAAAGTATTACAATAGGTATTTTAACGCACTGATAAAAAAAAACTTTAAGGTTTTCATTATACTTTAGGAAAACAGGAATAATATTTTTATGAAAATTTCTATTAATTTTATTAAATACCTGAATTTTAAAATAAGTTTAATAGCGTTCCTTTAAAAAGCAAAAAAAAACAGTTTACTTTAATAAATAGTAATATTAGCGCCTCAAACTTCGAGACACAAAGAAATTGATATATTATATTATTTAAGATCCTTATTGTAGGGAATACTTGTTTTTAATACAAATTTTAATTAAATTTATATTTATCGAAACATCTTTTAGTATTTTTTTAATATTTATTTATCCTCTGTAAATGCTGGGTAAGGCACGTCACAAAAGAACATGTTCTCTCACGAACCAAAATAACATCTCGTTCATTAAAGAATAATGTTTTATTTTAATATTATGTAAATGTAAATTTCTGGAGTAGTAGAAAGATCCTATATTTTTTTAACCTTATCTTATGCAAAACGTTTCATGCCTTGCTACTATAACCTTATGATTTTGCAAACAAAGGCTTTAATTTATATTTTTTGATTTAATATTCATTTAATTACTCAATATCAATTAAGCTATTATACATTTTTTAATATAACATGTTTTACTTTCGAGGTATTTAAAATTTATATTTATTCATTTTAATACAGCAAAGTCTGTCTCAATTGCCAGCTTTCCTAACCGCCATTTTTTCTCCGTTCCTCGAATATGGCGGTTAGGGCAGACTTTACTGTACTATGTGTATTAGGATTTGTATCATGCTTAGTGAAACCTAACAATTAATAGAACAATATTCTTAAACCATTTTACAAATTTTACTCAACTAAATTTATTAACAACAATTTTTTTTCGAAATCATTTACTGACAGAATTATTTCACCTTTTATCAATTTTAAAATCCAGATAATATCATGCATTGATTTTTGTAAAGAGGAGTACGTAAAATATATTTTTTTCAAAATCTCAATCATGATATTCGATTATTGATCTTTACTTTATCATAAAAATTAATTATATGAATTATTAGAATGAGGGAAGTATTGAAATATATTTGGACGGACGTAAAGATTCAAGCCATCACTACAGTGGAGGTAATTTGCGTGAACTAGACTGGTACTAATATATTATTTTTTAATTTTCCTAGGATCACCTTTGAAACAGCATTGTACTATATGGGTTATGACATAATTTTTCTCAAAGCTCACATTTTGTAGTAAATTCAAATTTATACATATTGAAGCATTTAAAAAACCATAAGCCAAAGGTTATTACAGGAGTCAAGAGAATTGAGAGAGTACGTAACCATATGTTGATAACGACAGAGGATGTATATGGTTAATATAAATTTTCTTAATCATCTTAGTCAACAAGAGGATTGGTTTTCAGGTTGCGTATGCCGGATGGAAGACTTGAAACATGTTATTTTCCAGCCAAGTTAAATCCCAAACATGTTGAAATTGCTGACATCATAAACAATATGATTTTTTTACTTGTTATAAGCGAAAGATCGTATTTGTTCTCAGCTTCACTTCATGATCTCCGTTTTGTAAAAAGATTAGCAGATACCTACTCTAAGAACCCTGGTTACGAGTCTGAATTTGAAGCTTATTACCATCTTCCCGGAACAGTTCTTGCAAATGTTAAACGAGATCCTGAAAGTAAGATAGAGACGCTTATTTCGCATAACTACGGAGTTGATTGGAAAAAAGTTAACCTAAAGGTTGACACAACTGATTGTAGTTCTGGTAATTGTGAATCTTATTTGAAACTAAAAAGAAATAACTGGTATCAAGAAGGAACTGGAAATTATGTTCCACCTTATATACTTGTATCTTATGGATATGTCAATAGCATGGAAAGAATGTTTCTTTCATTTGATGCTGGAGTATCATGGGCAGAGTCCAGTATGGTCTCTTCTATTAGTGCCATATTAGATCACGGTGGCGTTATTGTATCAGTTCCGCCATCTAATAACACTCTTCAGTTTTCCGTTGATAATGCTAAAACATGGGTGCATCTACCAGTTTTGGATAAATCTTCATCTATTCTGTACGTTGAAAGTACTCTTTCATCGACCGAACATTTGGTGCTGCTTATTTCTCAAACCCTAGATGCAGCCCACTGGATATTTACAAAGATAGATTTCAGGCACACCCTGGGGAGACCGTGCCATGACAAAGATTATATGATCTGGGATATTAATATATGGCCAGATAATTGTTTACAAGGTATAAAATACCAAATAAAGAGAAGGATACCGGGTGTTCTTTGTTATTCCCCATTGAAAGATATTGTTTCGACAAAAATTGGTTCTTGTACATGTACTCCCGTTGATAATAATTGTGCCTACGGTTTCACGAAATCTGCAGGTGCAAGTGATTGTGATAGAGAACCACTTTCTGGCAAATTATTTTTAGGTAAAAGTTGTGTTCTAGGTACAAGCACGAAAAACCACAATTTAAAGTTTTCGTTTGCTTCTTCATTAATACCATCAGGGTACATAGAATAGAGGGGGATGTATGCATTTCCTCAAATGCCGTAAGTCCTGATTTACACAGTGGTTCTAATGTGTATGATTGTGGTACAAATAGTATTGCTCTTTTCCTTTTAATAATATTTTCAAGGACCAAATAGATTCTTGAGTATTAAAACACTGAACCAGCTCTCTATAATAGAAATTGGTGAGGACGGAAACTTCATTAGTGGCTCAACAATAAAGACATTGCCGTTTTCTCTAGGAACTTATTCAAATTTAAATACATTCTCATTTAATTGGGATGAAATGAGCTTTTTTCATCAGGAAGGGAACGAAATATTTCTTGATAGTATAATTTATACTTTGAAAAACGAAACTTTTACCCTAAAATCTCTAGATCATTTCGTTCATGTTCCTGTTGTCAAGATTGAATATGATAGCGTGTTCTCAAACGTTTTTATCCTTGATCATGATCATGTCATAAAAGTTATGAACCTGAAATTAAAAAAATGGTTTCCTATAGTATACAATGCTGAAGAATTTCGGTTGTACCCATCTGCTGGGTAAATAAATGCAATAGCTGAATTTAAACTTATTTAGTAAAATAATTTTTAAGAGGTTAAATGAAGATGTTCTTGTCGTTTCTAGCACTGATGGAACAGTTGAGGAAGAGTATCCAGTCAGATCACGGATATCAAGTTTTTCTTATAACACTCAGAAATCCCGGCTTTGTTATTTATCTGTTGAAGGGAAATTGTACACTGCTTCTAATGGAGAATTTTTTTTAGTAAATATATATTTTCATTTTCTAATGTTTAGGCAAAAAGTAAATTAGGAACTGGGTTGATTGAATGGATTGGGAACTTTTTATTTTTGACTTTGGATTATAAAGTTATGGTATATGATTCTAACTTTGAGCCGACCGATTTAAATATCTTTAAGCATAAAATATTGTCTATTCAAGCTCATGGAACCAAAGACAGTTGGAAAATCATAATATTTTTTTAAACATTTTAAGACCAAATTGATAGATGCTCTAAAGTTTGTGATAATAAATTTTGTGTCTTTGGTAGTAAAAAAGATGTTGTTTGCTTAAATGAATCAAGAGTTGTCGTTATTCCGCATAATGAACCACATCAT
>LDMZ01050023.1:0-14896 GCA_001455285.1 Sphaeromyxa zaharoni
GTAATTATATATTAAGTAGGCGGGCGGTAGATTAATTAGTCAATTAGTTATCGAGTTCTACAGGTTTAGAAGGAGTTCGATGAGGCACAAGGGTTAGACAGAAAAAAAGAAACCAAAAAGGATTTTGTAATCATCTGACTACCCAAGAAGAGTCGAAGAGGAACGGGACTGATACCTCCGCGTAATTTTAGTTTACCTTGAGTATTAGTTGTTATTTTGTAGTTATAATTCCTTTTATATTCTTAATGTCCGTTGTCCAAAATTACTTATCCGGATAGGAAATTCCGAACATGGACAGATTTGTAAAAAAAATCACAAAATAGCTTAGCTTATTACATATTCTTGTACTTTTTTCTTTAAATTTAGGTGTAGAATAATTTAAAAACGAGGGATCCTTGATTATGTTTAAGATATAGGCTTTTATATATGATCACGATCTTTATATAATCATGAAGTGTGAATCAAAGGAAAATCATTAAAAAATGAAGTGTATAAGAAATCTTCTTGTAATATTTTCTGTATGGGTGTAATAGGATGACAGACTTGGTCAGCTGTTTATTCTTGTATAATGAGCTTGTTGCTTCTATTACTACTCCTATATCATTTATAAATAATGAGAAAGTGTAAAAAAGCTGTTATTACCAATAGCTTTAGTATTAATTCCAATCAACTATCAAAATTTTTTTAGTTTAAAATCATATATTAATAATAATTATAATCTTATTAGGTATCTAATATACTAAACATAACATATCAAAATTGATTCCATACTCAGTCTTTAGATTAATACCTGCTGTTTTCATTATTTTCGATTGCATTTCCATTTATTCAAATTTAGAATACTTATGTTCAATTGTAATGGTCAAATTTAATAGGCCTAAAATTTTCTAATTCACATGCCTAACCTTGGTGCATGAATACTGTCGATGTGGGAAAAATTCTTCTGTGTGGGATGAGCGTTTCTTTTTTAAATCGTGGTACCGTGATCAGAAACAAAATCCTGATTCCTTTGTGATGATATATACAAGAATTGGCTATAAGAACGTCTACAGGCCCAAATTACTCGGAGTTCCGACCAATTTATATATTGATTTTAAATTTTCATTCAGAATTAAAAAACAAATATTACTTACTATAGTTCTTTTATTCCTTAGTACCTCATGTCCTCAACCCGCTGTTTATTTAAATAATTATTCCGTATTCGCTCGATCTTTGACTGAAAACAATTTAATATTTTCAAGTTTTGATCCATGCACAATAATAGAATTTCGAAAAATCATTTTACTAATCCAAAAATGTTAATGAGAAACTTTAACTTATGTTTGTAAATGATGGATATATTTTTCCAAGCAACAGGAAATATTTAAAATCACTTTCGGATTAGCTTGATTCTGACTATTTACGGATGTTCCAGCTACCTCATCCTGAAACGGAACACCAAGTAAATTTTAGTGAGTGATGTGATATATATTTTCGATTAATTTATTCAATCTTTAACACAGGTTAAATCAAAATCGGTGGTGAGCTACGGACATAAATATTTTTTTAATAATTTCTAATTACGCTGATTCAATACTATTTAAATAGATGATTCAATTTCTGTAATATTTGATAAAGTTTGTTTAAAAGAAAAGGACTTTTTTTACAACTAATCAACTATTTTTTAGATACTAACCTTATATTAAATTGCTATAAGGTATTAGAAAGCTTTACTCTTATTTTTTTGTTTGATCATCAAAAAATAGTATGCTATATATATATATATCCTTCGATTAGAAATATCATAGATTATATTGCTTTATCTCTGTTAAATATGCACTTGCCCTATAGATCTGAAGAAGTGGGGCCGAACAACTGCACCAATTATTGTGATAATTATAAAAATCATTATAATTTTATATATTAAAAGTCAATAATGTTATCAAATATTTACGCTTCATTTATAACAGAGATTTAACTCAAATTTTTTACGTATATATTTCTTAAATTTTAAAGATTTATATTAATTTAATTTAGAGTTTAGATGCACTATTGAGGTATTTTAAAATATTAATTTTTTTAAATCAATTTTAACGAGTTAAATTAAAAAACATCTCAACGTAATAATATTCAAATATTTAAAACATTTCATATTACAAAGATGAAATATATAATGTTACTATTTATAAACTAAACAATCTTTAAGATTGATAAGAACTTTATCTGCATTACATATTTTAAACATGTAATCTTCATTTTCAAATGACATTCGTATGACGAAGAATTAATTTTAATAAAAATAATCACCTGTACTAAGATTTGTGAGTTCACCGGATTAGTTGTCTTACAGCAAATACTGTATAAATTTCAGATAAGAGTATTTAAAATTACTTGGATTTAGTAATATTTATTTAAACTAAATTTTGAACGAAATAAAATCTTTATTTAAATGTTTGTAAGCGGGATTCAAAAGTAAATCGGTTATGTAACATACTTAAGCGCTTTATATGTCAGAAATGACTAAGCCCTAAACCAAAGATATATTTTGTAGTATTGTTAAGCATAAATGCTCTGGATAATATTTACTTTAATATTTGCATACCTACCCCAGACAAACAATGTTAAAGTATTAAGCTGCGGAGTTCGTATAGAATTATTAATTTTATTTTTAAAATTATTTTAGCAGTTGATGGGGAATATCTGGACGGTTACCTTCCGGGGTGTAGCGACAATGGATGTTTCTTTAATCGAGGAAGCACCATTTCTGGGTGGTTTACTTTTAATGTTTCCCATGCCTATCCAAAGCTTAAAACTGACATTACAGCAAAGGTTTTAGGACGTTGGGATCAACTACCAGGGTACGATAAAGATACATGCAGGGAAGTCCATCCTGAATGTCCATTGGTTCCAGGACAAGTCATGAACCTTACCCTGACAGTTAAAATCCCTGGCATAGCACCACATGGAGTAAGATAAACACTATTGAATTTTTATTATTAAAAAATTACTCTAATATTTGTTTGTAAAATATCACAATTAATCAGTCTTAAAATTCAAAAATAATAATTGCGAACCAATAATTCAAATAATCTCTACTGATAATTGGTATTCTTTAGTTTTTCTTCTTAAAATATTAATATAATATTTAGGAGTAAATAAGTAAAAACAACATTTTTGGGCACATTTTCTATCCGCTATCTACACTTAAAATAAGGTTTCAGTCTAATTAAACCAAATCTTCATAAGTTTTGTCATAATCTATTTCATAAAAATTTTGTCGTTGCGAATAATTTAAAAATTCTGGAATCTCAATTAATACTAATACAAACATTTAGATTTGAATTAATCCCCCATAGGCTGACAAATAAAGATAGTATACGCACAAAATGCAGATTAAAATAATTTTTTTGAGTTGCGGTAATTTTTTGCTGAATTGAATAAAAAAAATTTTGGAAGGTTCAATCGTGTTTTGCTTTTGATTTGTTAGTTTTTTTAAATCAAGTGTTAATTTGGTTTAATCCAATTTCCTTATTGGGACTGAATTGACTATGCTTATTTCAACATTATCTGAAGGAAGACTAAAAGGTTTTCACATGATATTTTGTTAAAATGAACTTTTCTGCAACTTTTTTCTACAGAATTAAATAAATATATGGTAAAACTCATATTCATTTATATTATTTATATAAACAAGTTTACTTAGTATATAAAATTACCAAAAATTTTACTTAGATATATTTTTCAATAAAGTTAGATTATTTAACTGAAAATTACTTAAGTAATCTTCACAAAGAAACCTTATTGAGTAATAATCCATAGTGATTCCGAAAATTTAGGCCAATATCTAAAAAAATTCAGAAGTATTCGATCTCCAATTAAAATATTTCCAATAATATGCAAAAATCATATTTAATTTTTTAAACTTAAAAACCTTACTCATTTGACTAAATGTTTTTTCTTGTCTAATTTGATTCAGGCTCAGACATATGCTAGAGTTCAGCTGTTAAACTCAAATGACAAACCGGTGATATGCTTTATGTTTCATCTTACCATCAAGAAAAACATATTGTACCGAGTAATCTCAAGATTTAGGCCCATTTATTACCGCTTTTACATGGAGGAAGAATAGAAAACTAGATTAACCTTTTTCATTCAAATTTTTATACGTTATACAGTTTATTGATTTACACAATTATTTATTGAGCACCAATACTTTTTGTGTATCAATATACAAAACAAAATATAAATGTATCTACATATGAAAAATATATGATTGTTAAAATAAATAATCAATTTGAATTTAAATAACCTGGATTAATCAATAACCTTTTTTCGATTTTTTGGTTTCACAATTTTCTTTGGATCAAGATTATGAAGGAATATTAGATCTCCATTTTTCAAACTAAAATGAATATTTTGTTTATAAAATTTATAAATTAAATAGAATTGGTTTTATATAATTTTTTTATTCATGTTGCGATTTTAACTTAAGAGAAAACTTGACTAAAAGCTGAAGAAATTATTTTATAAGATTGCAACCAACTTGCACGTATATGATCATATTATATTTTCAAAGGTGTTTTTATTGTTATGATTGAATTTTCTTTTTCAATAGAACTGTCCTTTTAAATATTATTTGGCTTGGAAAAGTCAGAAGCATTTTTGATAAAATTTTATTACATTTTTAAAAAATTCAACTTTATAGCCCATGTTGAAATTAGGAATAAATCATTCACTTATTTTTTTAAACTTATTAGATATGATTGAAGTAGAATGATTAAAAAATCTAAAAAAATTAATTATAGCACATGGTGTAAACAAAGGACTATGTTCGGCCATATTATGTCAAATGAGTTAATTTTATTTAATAATTGAACTGAATATAATTTTTTCATGTCTCTTCCTTGTGTTCCTAGCAATGTAAATGATAAGGCATTATCTTTATATTATATGCATTACTGATTTTTTAAAATATTGAATTTCTATATTAACTGATATGTACTTATATCTCCAGTGGCGCTAAAATGGGAAAAATATACTAATTTATATAATAATAAGCAAACCAAAATTTAAAAGATTAAGTTTTACAGGATCTTACGCTAATAACCACCATGTAAAATTCACCCATCAAATATGTACTAAATACTTTTGGAACTTCTGCCATTCGCAACTAAATTGAAATGCATACTTTATGAACAAAATTAGGTAGTGGTTAATACAGAGTACGGTTAAAAAAACGATTGCCACGAATAAATTAATGATTCCATATCAATATTTGTTGATGAATTGGATAACATATATTTACTATGAGGTATGAATAAAATAAAAATTACAATCTGTGTTTTTATACGTAACGGTTGGGATTATGGGCTAGGCTATTCTTATAGACTATCGAATTCAGATAATATTTCTAAGCTATTCTTAAAAGTTTTTGACAATAATGTTGACTACGATAAGTTCTGTTGTATTTTTCAGTATCCTATTAGAGTTAGATATCATTTCACTTTCAGAAGATATCTCCAGTTTAATAGAATCCTAATTTACTGCCTACAAATATAAGGATATAATCTCAAAACGAATATTCATATTTGAGGGTTTTTTTGGTTGTAAACTTAAAAAATTAAAGTTGAAGAAAAATTCGCTTTTCCTCTTTGTTATGTATATTTAGTATTAAAGGTTAGTAATGCCTATTATATGGTAACAGGACAATTCCCGTATTTTTTTATACAAAGTTGTGTTTATTATATTTCTGCAGATAAAACTTCACTAGTAATATAGTTTTAAATGTTTAAACTATGATAAAACAAAATTACAATTATTTTTAATGGTATTTATATTATGTTTCATTACTATTCTTGAAATTATAAAATTAGAATGACAATTACTTAATCAAACAGCAAAGTTTTATCGGGAAAAACTTTATTCAGACCCTTTCATACCAAAAAAAAAACATTTTGTTTGATAGAGAAAATAGACGAATTGTCATAGAACTTCATTATTTATGTGAAAAGTATGAGGCTATAAAATAAAAAAATCATTTTATTTATATACAAATTGTTAATTTTAGTTAAAATTATGCCATATTTCAGCGTAAAAAATTTTTGAGTTAAAACTTTTAAAAAATGTTTGCCAATTTTTTTCTGACTATCTTATCGTTGAAAAGTAAAAATTTTCATTAATGGCTCAAAATTTCAATTGTGATTTTATGCATTTCAAGGCTAAATGAAGTGAATAACTTTTGAATGGATTTATTCGTTTCTAAATTTTAGTTTTATGATCATTACCTATTTTTAAATGTTATATATGAACTGAGATAGAATTTATATGCTATATTTTTAATATCACCGAAAAAAACTTTTTTCAGTTGTAGTAATAAGATGATTATTGATAAATATTAGTGTGAAATAAAGATTAAACCTTTTTTATAATCAAAAATGACTATAAGGTGGTTAATAGAAGATCCAATGGCGGAGCATGATAATTATTCTTCTCTTTTGCATTTGGTTAGTTAATTTAACCCCGTTATATTACAAACGAATCTGCTTAAATAAAATTTTAATATTGTCGTAAACAGTCGTATATTTACGACTAATATAAAAAATAGTTAGGCGGTCTACGGCGCAGATATTAATTAGCACGCTAGAGGTAAGGATATATAAATATATTCCCGCGTACCATAACCTCCCAATCATTTACTTCTTTCTGGATAAATCCAGAAGGCCCTATGAGGCCACCACAATATGTATCAGGCTTCCGGCGATAAATTTTTAATCTAGCAGCCTTCACTTTAAATTAACGATATTCTTGCGACCATATGTAGGCACGTCGGTTAAAGAGGAAGAGGTTTATTTTTTAGTACTTTCCAACTGCAGGACGTAATCGAGCAAAAAGCTATTTCGAAAATTCACAAGTACGTAGGTTGGATAAATCTAGCATGCCAATGATTCGTTTATCGTCGTAGGATACGACAATATTATTTTATTTTATCAAACGTGAAAGTTGCTGATCTTCAATTATATTATTAATTTAATAAGCTAAATTTTTGACGAATTTATTTATTTCGATGCTTTTTTCAAAATAAATTATTTTATGTTTATAATATTTATCGTAAATGTAAAATTTATTTTCAAAATCATTCCCGTTTTCTCAATGCATATAAAATAGTTCATAATTATTTTTATTTACTTTGATTTATTCCGTTTTTACATAATTATTGCTACGATCATCAATTTAAACAAATATCAATATTTATTTTACCCGAAAATGATGTGTATACATTTCTGTTATGCTGTAGAATAGCCTTTGCTAAATATGACGTGATTCAAAGGTCGAAATCTGGGATGTTGAGCTTAAAAAATGTTTTTGATAATAATGGACGTTATGAATACTATTTGGATAAATTTAAATATAAAATTACTATTATACAGAGATTGGTTCATGGTGATTGTAAAATGATCGATACCTTTAGTAATATTTCAACTAACTTGGTTGTACATAATTTGCTCTATTCCTATGCATATAGGGAGATTACAACTTCGTTTTGCACTAACTTCAATTGTTAAGTGTATGCAACGTTTATTGTATCACACAATTTGATTGATTTAATTATTCCTTCTTAAAATTTGAAGGAAACAGTTATATTATTTATTGATGCTATAAAAATTTGTGTTAAAAATGTTACCATTTTTTAAGTTTTTTTGAGGATATCGAAACCAGACTTGGCGTGGTTTTATTTTCTCATCACGTTAACCTTGTAATTTACCCAATATCTCTAAAAAATTTTAGAACGAATCTTAATTCTACACAAATATATGATCGTTATTTCATACATTTTGAACAGATATGCTATAAAGCAATTGAATAGATAATTATTAAAACGATTTATATTGAAAAATAATGATAATAAAATCTCATTAAAGCATTCATACATGGTATTGGTCATGCACCAATTAAAAAGATGATTTTTTGGTTCTTAATTACCTTTATCCTGCCTTATATAAAAAAATTAGACGGAATTAAAATAAAAAGCTGTGGTGTTCGTTTGAGATTTTTTGTCATTTTTTTAAACTGCCTATAGCACTTGATGGTAAACTACTCGATGCAGACATGAAAAATTGCAACAACAACGATTGTTATTTCCCATCCGGTAGTGACGTGTCTGGATGGTTTACCTTTACCATATTCAGCAACTACCCATCATTAAAAACAGATATTAGTGCTATAGTATTAGGAAAATGGATGCCACTACCAGATTTCGAAAAAGATACATGCAAAGTAGTAGACACTGGGTGCCCATTCATTCCTGGAATTGTGATGAACGTCTCTATGAAGGCTAAGATACCAAGCACAGCTCCTCCTGGGGTAATTTATTTTGTTACTGATTTTATACTAATATTTTTAAACACTATTACAGTTTGTTGATGAAATTAATTTATTTAACATGATTTGTTTGGCTTATATAAAGGATGATTACATGTACATCTAAATAATATAAAATATTTTTTGCCATTATTATGTAGCTGCTAATTGATGTTTCCAGCCGTTTAATATTAGATAATAAAATTTAAATTAATTTATTTGGATTATTTCCTTGGAGTGTGAGGGACAAAACTTTTGCCTTTACCATCATATATTAAGTGAAAGTTTCGGTAAGTTGTAACTCTTCTTTAAACTGCTTTTGCGTAGAGTTGGGCGTGAATAAATCCCTTTCATACATCGATATGCAGTGTAGAAATTTAACTCACTAAACCCCATATCCAATCCATCTCTGTCAAGGCAATTCCATCTGCTCCTGACCTTCGTGTTTTTAATTATGTTAGTAATTCTATGAAATTAATCGAAATTTTATCCATGGGATTTGATAATGTTCCCGTTTTAAGAAGAAGTCAATAATCTTTTTTATTTATAGAAAAATATTTTATCTTTAAATTAAAAAGAAAAAAATGTGTTCTTTGATTTATTTATTTCTCAAATAACATTATATTAGTTTCAATGAAAGTTTAATTTCTAGAGATATTTCGGAAAAAAGCTTGCCTTATATCGATCGATTTACCTGTCAAAAAGTGTACCTTTATCATACCAATACATAAATCTCCTTTGAATAATTAGATTAAGGGACTTGAATAAGGATTCAAACAATATTATAAATAATTATTTAGGGTCGAAAATTTTGGTAGTATTCAGGGATTGCTGCTTGGTGTTTTGGGGAGTCTCTTGTACGTAGACATTAATTCAATTATAACATTAATTTACTAAATATGGCAAAATATTCCTACTACATTTTTTAAAAATCCATTGCATTAAACATTCAAAAGAGTTAGGAAATATAACTGACACGTTATTTTTCTACGGGTTTCATTAAGCTCTAGTAGCCTAATCGTTACACATCATTTGCTGGTCAATATCGACGTTTTCTCTGTTAATACGGGTACCTCAGAATTTGTTTTGACAATTTGAATATTATTATTTAAGTATGATATTTTTGACGTTCCAAGTTTATAACATTACATCACAATGTGTGAGCAGTTTAGTCACATTTTTCTTATAATCAGATATGAAATTACACACGAAAAAAGAAAAATTTTTATGTCTATATTTATGAATATTTCATATTCAAATTAAGACTCGAGTGTAATAGTTAATAATTAAATAATACTGCATGAAATTTAATCTGTAGGTTTAAGAAAAAAGGAAAATTAGAAAAGTAAAAGCAGAAGGAAAAAACTTGTCAGAACGGAAGATCCAGCTTTTCCCCAAATAGATTATTTATTGAAGAATTCAAGTTGTATAAAACCGGAAATTAAAAATAAGATATTTTACAAAATTTCTTGTTTTCAAATATCCAAACCGATCATCAATATTGGAATAAGGAGTGATAATGTTAATCTAAATATCGATCGCTTAATATTGTTATTAGATCTACAACAGCTTAGAATAGTAGGCTTAATCCTTAAACAGGATCAAAACCGATATGTTGAACCAAAAACTCATATCAATAGACTAAAAATAATATTTTGTTAAATCTCACAACTGCTTCCTAATTAATTTAATTTTATTCGATTCTCTTGATGAATTCAGATATAGTTTATATATTAGAATGAATTAAGGAAAATTTTGTAATGAAACAATAGTAAACAGCCAATTATATTGCCTTTTGTATATCATCAAATGGATTGACCTTTAATAGATTGATATCTTGTTCAAAATTGATATAAAATATCATTTAAGTATATTCTTAAAGGGCTTGTGAAGAAACGTAATATATACATATTATTGCATTATTTTTATTATGACCATGACTCTGATCCATTTAAGATATTTTACAAATTTAATTTTAGGGGAATTTAATTATACGTAAAAACTCTTCCAGGCTCGAACATATTGTACAATGATTTTCAATAATACGGAGTATTCTAATAATAGGTTGAAAAATTGAGCTATAAAATTGTTTGATTAAATTAAAAAGTCCAAATAACAGGAATTCTATTACTATAAAAATCGAAGCATAACTATTGCGTTGGTTGAATCCCAAGTGTTGGTGAATAATAAAAATTGGAAAGTCTGTTTGCTTAAGAAATATTATATAAAGATATATTTAATAATCATATTTATACAAATTTATGATATTAAGTTATGGTTTTATTATTTGCATTAATTTAAGAATTTCCTGTTTTGGCTCGAAAATTCTATTTATTACAATATTTTCAAATCTAGCCCCTCAAATTATTTAAAACTAGTAAAAATCTTATAATGAATCAACCCAATAAGCTCTAAATTAATACATGATCAATTTTTTTCTAATCTTCTATTACTTTCCTTGAGTGAAATAATTTTTTCCTAAAACAATCTTTTAATTCGAACAAGAATGTTTCGCTCGTTGGACTATCATTAACATAAGTGCCCCTTTCATTTTGTAAATTTGTTCTCAATATAATCAAAGAAATTGAGGTAAGCTGAGAAGAATA
This sequence comes from Sphaeromyxa zaharoni, assembly GCA_001455285.1. Classification (NCBI taxonomy): domain Eukaryota; kingdom Metazoa; phylum Cnidaria; class Myxozoa; order Bivalvulida; family Sphaeromyxidae; genus Sphaeromyxa; species Sphaeromyxa zaharoni. The sequence continues at coordinate 10,944 of LDMZ01050023.1, forward strand.
TACTCTCCAGATACTGCGTTTAAGTTTCTTAACTTCTTTTGCATCATAAAATCGGCTAATATCCACAATGATAATGAAGGGTCACGTCCAATCTGAGCGTCTAAAGAGTTTCATTAGCTACCCATCAAGGTATGAGTATTGATCAAATTTTGGGCTTTTGAATAATATTTTTTCCTTCACTACATTTTAAGGCAGAGGTGGAATATTTACTCCCTTTATCCTTTATTCTGGTAATGACAACTAATGCTTATAAGTCTATCCACAAACAACATTATTTGACTTCCTCAAATATATATAATATTTTATCAGTTATTCCCTCTTGAAGCAATGTCAAACTGACCAATATAAATCCTCATTAAGTTTAAGACATGATCAGTGTTTTGCTAAAATCTCTTAAAGGAGTAATGCATCTGGATAAGCTAGTGTGTAGTGATGTGGTATTAAAATTGTAACAAAAAGGGCTCCGCCGTTGCCAGGATTGAACCCACGACCTCTGTCCTGCTTATTAGCACGCGCGTGGCCCACTAAGCCTGTCATCGGATATTAACATCATTTATATATTTACTCTTCTTATTCACACTACATAAATATGTTTAAAATATTGTTTAATCCTGCTCCAAGTACTACCATTGGTAGAAGTAGAATCGTTCCCTAATATGGAACGTAGGCGAATCTTCGCTTCAGCGGGAATTTTAACATTATATATAAATCCCCTGCTTCCTTTTTTTATTAAATGATCTTACAAAATCAATTGATTATTGACGTCAATAAAGTCTGCTTTATTATGCAATTGAACGATACATCTGTTTTTATATCATCTAAATATTGAATCTGTATTAATTTCCTGAATTTGAAGGTGCCTTTATATAATGGCTCATGCTATTGATTTCGCTAGTTTCAACATTATCTATAGCCGAATTCCTGCTATCGTCTCTAAAGCAATCAATTTAACTTTAGTTTTTAGACATGGTTTCGTTTGTTGAGAGATATAAATATTGTCCAACTAATGTGAAAACTCTATATGCTAAGAATGGCATATATACCCTCTGATAGTTCTATATTTTTGATATTTTACTTAAAATTATTAAATTACACATGTGATTCTAAAAAATGGTATAATTTATGTAGATCATTATTTTCGGTTGAAGTGTTTTTAGTATTAAAATCCGTTCAAAAAAAGTTGTTTTCAACTTTTTTATATTTATTTTGGTTTTTATAAAATTAAAATAAGTTATCAACACCCCATCAGGTTTGGAGGTGGATGCGTATATATGAAATATAAGGCTTCCTTTACCTACCCACTTAAACCATTTAGGGAAATAAAATATATGCACTTTTATAAAAATAGCTTCCGCAAAAATTTTTAATAGAAATAATAAATCAATAAATCTGATAGAATTTAAATTCAAACACCGAACTCATATATCGTGATACAAGGAAGATTTAAAAAATCAATTCCATAAATGCAAGGATCAGAATATCATCATTTACTGTAGGCCGAATAATATTCCTTACTATAAATATACTAAATGAATGTTTTAAAAAGATATTTCATCATTTTTTATTCCTTATTATTTTGAAAAATGTAAAAAATAATTTTTTCGGCTAGACAACGTAATTGGGTATAATATTGCATCGTAGCTCTGTTGATTATATAAACTATATAATAAATTATCGCAGATTTAAGTGCAGGCATTCTACAGTCCCATTGGATCTTTGAAAATTCGATGAATTGTAATTTTATGTGTGTTCTGTACTCTTAATATCAAAAATTAGTTTTCCACTAATCAAATAACACCGTTAGTTTTTATGATGAAAATTTCAATATATCATAGGCCTATTGACTAAAAATACTTTCTAACAATATTTAGGTTGATACGGATGCCAGAGTCCAGCTGCTGGATTCGAATGACAATGCAGTAATATGCTTCATGTTCCACCTTCAAGTCACGAAAAGGTCGTCATTCGACAGAAGAAGAAATTATTTGAATGTTATAAAGAACGAGATTTAACTTTATTAGATAAATATTGTTATTTTCCATGATTATTCCTGAATTTCTTACCTTTAAGTGTATTATTCAAAATACTATTAATTGTTCATTTAAATTTATCAATCTTTTTTATCAAAAAGTATTTACTGTTACTTTTTCTGGATTGTATATAACCTAAATCTATGTAAATACAAGAATAGGCACTAAATATACAAACGATTTCTAACCTTTAAACATGACAATAAATGAATGGACTAAACGATTATAAAACTTTAAAAAACAATCCATGATTTTTAATTATTTTTTACTTAATATACATTCTTAACACATTCATATTTGCTAACTTAAGGTCTAATAATAAAATTAACGCCCTAATTTCAGCATTAAAATTGACTTAGATAATTTATTTTTGGAAGAAGAGTTTTTAGTGATATGATATTTGTTCTGAACAAGGAGGTTTTAGGTAAACAATATTTATAATTTAATTTCATTTAAAAATCTATAACGTTACATTCCTTTTTATAATATTTAGTGAAGGACGCTGTCTGTTATTATTAAAACTATTGTATAAATACAAAAAATTTAAATTGAAATCAATCAAATTTAACTTTACTTGAGAAAAAGATATTGAAGACTTAATCTTTAATGACTAAGATAAGTTCATTAAATCTAATTATACACAGAATAATTTTCTTTGATCCAGTTTTTATAATATTATTTGTAAGTTTTAAAACATTGCATTTGTTTTATGGTAATATTTGGTAGTTATTCACCTTGTTGATTTAAAAAAAATAATATAATTTTGTTTGTATCCTTAATATTCATGGAATAACCCCCGTAAAAGAATTAGGTCATGAACTCAGTTTTGCCGCTTTTTAAATATGTTGTTTTATAAAAGTGTATTTATGTTTTGGTTCAAGTTATTTCAATTTATTTATATTCAGATCATTAAAATGGAATATCAAGCTGAAAAAAATGTGCAGTTTTGATGTCTCCTTCCTTTTTCCATTTAATCGAAGCTTCACTGCTGCAAAAGGTTCTCATGATATTTTTGTGTATGGAAAAAAATTTAATGACCGAAGAAATTCCTCGTTACAGGTTTGCTAAGTTAAAAAAGGAAAATTCTGACTTCAAAGACGCACTCGTTCTGGCCGCCTAACGGAACTTGACTATGGGCCATTAAACCAGCTTTTGCATGAAGATTCACCAAAAACAACAAGATAATTTGGTAGAGAAAATGGATTGTTCTCATACACATATAGAGGAATATGTTCACTAAATTAGAAAGGTCTAAAAATGTTGTGTGGATTTCACATGCTTTAAGAGATAATATCAAGAATAAAAAAACCACAATTTCTGTTTTCAATAGTTACTGACGATGAAAAATGGTACCTGTATATCAATATGAAACAACGCAAGGAATGGCTTGACACAAATTAAATGTTAACAATACGATAAAAACAAGATCTTCATCTGCCAAAAACTATCTTGTGTGTACGGTAGGACCGAAAGGAGATTATTTATTATGAATTGCTAAAATGAAATCAAACATTAAATGCTGAATTCTATGTTCAACAGATGGAAAAACATTAAATGAATAATCAGGAAAGAGACCTAATCAACAACAGAATTTTCTTTTAATGCGTCTCAATTCTAATCCTGGTGTCTTAAATATGGGCAAAGAAGCTATTCAAAACACGACCTGGAGGTGCTACCACATCCACCATACTTGTATGATTTGGTACAGACACTCACCTTTCCAATTACTTTCAAATGCTATGCCTGAGATTTCGTTTAATACAGATGCAGAATTGAAAGCCTAGTTTGATGAATTATTCGAGTCAAAATCAAATTATTTCTAATAATAAAATATTAAGAATCTTGTTGACGGTCGAAAAAAATTTTAGAAACGAACAGTGAATATATCATCCATTATATTTTTGTTAATTTTTATTTTTTTTT
>LDMZ01050029.1:0-27324 GCA_001455285.1 Sphaeromyxa zaharoni
TTTTTTTTTAAATAACGTAATTAATACAGTCATTTCTTAAGTATTTCTTTATTCCCTCTAGAATATGTTTTAAGTTTGGTATATTATGTGGCTATAACATTATGGTGAATCAGCTAAATACATCCTGCAAAATGTGGTATGAATGAATGATCTATTCATTAGGACAATCGGAAGGATTAATGAATGTACAGCGGTACTTTGGTTCTTGGCCAAAAAAAATCGAGCTTAAAATCCTTCCGATTTCGAACAGAAATTTGGTGTTCGAACAAATCGAAAATAGCAGAGTGGAGTTGAAACAGAATTAGCACAAAACGGAACCAACCGAGTGGGGACTTAACTCACTTGACGGCTTCCTACGTCTGTTCTCGTACTGCGTTAGGAGTCACTTCTAGCCAGGCTGTTAGCAAGTGAAAACATGCACTTTGTTCGAAAAGTAATGATAAAAACTCGAACGAATTATGGTCGAATACCCAGGTACCACTGTATATATAGAAAGGTAGGCGGTATAATAGGGCAAAATCGAATATTGTTAAACAAAAGAGTTTTCTCTTCCTCAGCAGTTATGCTGAAATTCATGCTTATTGTACGATCATTGAAAAATCTAAATTTTTGCTCCTATCGCTCTTAAGAACTAAAAATCATTTAAAATATATTTCAGACATTCCTACTAAATATCTTAATTACTTCTAAATTCTTGTCTACGATGATTTGGAATAATCTAATATTTTTTATGTTTTCCACTGATGAAATCTTTTAGCCCCTTATCTAAAAATGTTTTTTAAGCTCTCAGAGCTCTTGAAAACTAAAAAACATGCTTTGGTACTGATTTATCCCTTTAAAACATTTTCCAACTAACAAAAAGATAATTTTCGATACCTAGACTTGAAATTTTTATGGATTGTTGTACCATTTTATACTTTTTTGCTCAAATTGCAATTCATTCCTATATAACCAAAGTACAATAACTTTTCTTGGATTGGCATACTAATAGGCTAAATCAAAGATTTCATTGAAAAGATAATTTTAAAACATCTTTAATTAAAATATAAAGTATATTTGATTGAACAGTACCTCTTTTATTAAGATACTGTAAGATACATTTTCAGAAATTAGCATCAAGCATTAAATTGACTTTTCACTCTCTATAACAAGTAGTTCCAAACTGTGAGTACGAGCGGATGTTTGGAATGTAAAAGGGATTCGATGTTAAAAATAATTTTTGATAAATATTCTAAATTAATCAACGAAACACCAATATCTGAAATGTAAAAAATTGATTAATGGAATATTATTTTCCTTATTTTTCTCTTTTTAATATTTCTTTTCATGTATAATATAAAAATATTTTTAAATTTGAAGCTTACATAGAGAATGAATTAACGAAGCTTATTGTTTTGATCATTTGTAGTCTTTTTAAGGTTGAGAAATCGTGTATAGATCAAAAATAATCTATGTACATTGACGCACTTTGGCTGGCGCCTAACCTGACGCAAAAGCGGGCTGGAGGTAAGTCCCATCTTACTGAACCATCACCAAAAACATAAGGAGCAGGTAAAGGTTTTTTCCTCCATAGCTAAGACAAAATAAATGTGCATTGATGCAAATTGCTAAAATTTGTTAGGTTTTCTATGGCTTGTTTTAAAGTAAAAAATGGGGCAAAAAGCATGGGCTATATGGTTTTACCAAGTAAATTATCAGTGAAGCGGAAAAACGAATAGTATATACCTTGTGATATGCTTTCAAGTTTTAACATCGAAATTTCAAAGCCTAATGAACATTTTAATGTGGTATATGGAGGATATCCAACATTTGGGAATGAATTTGGACACTTTGAAGTTAAAACACCCGTTTTTAGATGGGAATACTATCTTTGCACTTAAATTTGCATGCTTTGATGAGTCAAGCTTGATGTCATTATATTAATTATATATAAGGTTGAGAACACGAGGAAACTCCTATAATTGCTGAAAACTTTAAAGAATCAATTGTGGTATAAATTGTAAATAATCTTCTTACTGAAAAAATAACAAGAAAACGTCAAAAGGTTCCTTTATCAAACCATGAGAATGATAATAGTGTTATTGAATTCAGTACCGATCTGATTAATTCGATGGTCTCGTACATTCAAACATTCTCACTTAATATATGTTTTTAAATTGATGAGACAAGAGGTCTTAAACGTTATAATAAAAAAATTTTTTCTGGTCGTTAGATTAAAGGTAGTGCTTTCGAGACATATTCCTGATGTGTATGGAGATGAGGACAACGGCTAAATGGAATGTTTTAAGCGATATGGGAAATTTTTTATAAAAATGATACTCCTTTGAATGTTGTAGAGATTGTGTCAACAGTTTGTGCCCCTTGCATTTTGGAATGTCGGTTCCAACTTTGTGTTACATGCAAGCAATAAAATACCTGAAGTTAAATCGATTCATTTTTTTTGATCGCTGTATCTAGATGTAATAAAATTTCTGTTACATTGATTAATAATGCTTATTATTATGCTCAAATACTAAATTTTATCACATGACGATCATATAACTGATTATTTAAGGATCTATGGTGTGATTTCTATAATCAAAATTTGGTTTTTTCATTTCATGTTGAAGGTAGTTCTTTTAGTTGTATTTTTTTCCTAGGTTTATTACTTAAAAAAATATTTATTAGGTTTTATTTAAACAGAATTGTTGTGATGTAAATATACTCAAATGTTCAAACCAGTTTCTTCTTACTGTATCTAGCAGATATATTTCATCATTTAACAACTTGAATGATTTAATTGGAGATATACGTGTGGATATAATAACTGCATATGAGAAGCTAAGTTCCTTCAAGCATAAGTTACCGTTATGAGTAAAAGAATTCAGCGAAAAATGCTTAAAAGTTCCCATTTATTTAGAATTATAATTAACAAAACTAAAATTTGGTTTTTGAAATGGTTAGTAAAGAAATTTGTTATTCTCTTTCTGGGAAAGTAAACAATTTAATGACTCAGGAATCAGATCCATGTATTATTTATCCTTTTGTTTTTAATAAAAAAGTTATTAATTAATTTAAGGCCATGTCATGAAATAAATAAACTTTTATATTGAATTTATGAAAAAATCTTTTGTATATTATACGAAATTATTATCCGTTTCTTTGTAAAGTGTGTTAGACACCTTAGTACCGCATGTTTCATACTGGTTTGGGGAATTTTGATTTAACCTTACTGTATAGAAAAAATAATTTCATAAACATCATAATTTCTGAGAATATTTATTGAGTTGCTATATCTTTAAATGAACGATAATTTATTTTTATCATAGAAAGGATTAAAGAACAAAAGAGTTAAAGATTTAAATTTAAATGTTGTTAATAGTATTTTTATATCTACCTATCAATTGTATAGAGGGTAATTTTTCCTACTGAATATATTAAGTTTTGTGTATAATTTAAAAGAATTTATTTTAACTTTTCCCTAAAAAATGATACATAGAATTATAAGTAATAAATGTAATGATTTTTCATCTATAAAACTCACAAGAGCTGCAAAAAATGGATTACATGAAACTTTTTAATAACTTAAGCAACTTAGAGAAGTAATTAACTATTAATAGTATAAAATTAAAATACATATTTTTAACCTAATTTCAAATATTATAGTTACTTAAAGTGATAAAAATGAGCTAGATTTAACTTTTTGGATTAAGCTCCAAAATATTAAAATATCACAAAAATTCACCTAGAAACACAAAATTACTGGAAAAAATTAGACGTATTTTAGAATAAAAATAATAGAATTTAGCATAAAAATCATCTTTTTATAAGTTATTTTGCATTAAATTTTGTTCATCTTTTATATTCCTCTCTTAGTTCTCTTTATAGTAATTCATATATTTAATACATGTTACGCTCTTAAGCCAACGACTATTCTACAATGAAACTATTGATAAATTCAATGTAATTATCCCTTTCTAAAATTTTTTTCATACAGATAAAACATCAAATTTGCAGGTGTGAACCCCTTCGACGTAGAGATAATTTTTTCTTAATTAATCAAGCGGGACAAAAATTTGACTGATATTAATAGTAACTGAAATAGTTAGTTTCTTTATACATCTAATTGATTTGATACAAATGGCCCAATGAATGGTTTTGTCAGTATTTTCTTTATTTATAGCAAAAACATATATTTTACTCTCTAGAAAGAAAGAATAACATATTTGGTGATTAATTTATACAAACCTAAAGCAATATTAGAGGTTAAATAAATTTACCACAGATTCAAAATAAGTAATTCTCAAACATCAATCAAACAAGATTTAGCTAAAATTTTTTAGAAAGACCTTTGGATTATAAAATTATTTTCTGCAAAATTTTACAAAAAAATTTAATGCGTTATAAATTTTCATCAAAGTCCGTATAAGATGGCTCTGTTTACCATTTCTTGTGTGACTTATAAACGAGTATTTTATAACCACAAATCTTCCATGTCAATATATTGATTTAGGAAGTTTTTCCTAACAATGTTATAATATAATTTTTTATTTAACTAAATGAATTAAATAAAACAGAAAATGGTGAACAGCTTTATGTGAGTAACTATTTTTATATTATAAAAAAAAATATTTAAAAAATAAATAATAAATTTTGAGTATTATGATAACCATCTAAACGCAGTTTAAGCTTATCAAATCTTGAAATAAAGTAACAGAACTAACCAAATAAGTGTCATTATTGAGATAAAGGCTGAAGTATATAATATGTGAGATTTATCATAACGAGTATCATGTTAACGTATGAAAATTATCATTTATAGTTTATTAGTATTAGTGCATCAGCTGCTGGCTTCCTATCATGATCATGATTTGGTTTTCGTATTATTAAAGTAATCTTCAGAGAACAAAATAAAAAATTAAGAATAGCGAAAAAAGTTTTTATAACGTTTTAATTTCCTAAAGACACATAAAAGAATAAAATTAAAATAAATTAATAAAAATTTATAGCTATCACTTACATTTAAATAATTCTTAAGAAAAGTCGTTAGTTTTATTTTTATATAAGATTGTTTAAAGACCTTAATAAACACTCCTGGTTTATCAAAATCATTGATAAAATATAATGAATTCGTTGTTCTTACGCTCAGCAAAACTTTCGATTAAAAGTTATGTGGAACATGAAATCCTTTACAATGTCGATGGATTGAGAGGTAAAAAAGACTTGAAAAAATAAGGCTGTGAAGTTTAAAAAAATTATCAAAATGTTTCAAACAGAACAAAAAATTTTCTGAAAATACATATTTGAAAAAATATATCTCTTAAATTTAGAGTTGTTATATTTAATTTGCCCAAAAGTTACTTTAGCCACATATGAATATAAATCCCGTAAATAAATCTTAAGTCTTATTTTTTAATTTTCTTTAAAAAGTATTTTCAAATAGATAAAGATCACCATCACGAGCATTTTTTGAAATTTTGATGGAAAAATTTTAAAAGTATTAATTTTGAAGTATGTTGTTTATATGCTAGTTATTAATTTTAATTAAATTACATTATTTTTAAGATCAGTTAAAGGCAATAAATTAGTATTTCAAAATTATGGCATCGTAAATTTTAGTTTAGTTTTTGCAATATTTATAATTTAAATACGAAATTATGGCAGTTATCCTGATCTGGTTTTAAATTTCCGTATCAAAGAACAAGTAATAAAATTTATTCACAATAATTCAGTACATTTTTAAGCCTTAAGACATATGTATATTTATTTTTGAATATATTATTGATTTGAAAAAATACAGTCAAAAATTTCTAAATAAAATAAAATTTCGATTATTTAGAAAGTTTTGAAATGCCCATTTTTTCTTCGATTTGCGGGATTCGTGGTAGTCGAACATTTTTAAAAGATTAGGACAGAAAAAAATCAAACAAAACACTTTCTGGATAGTGGGTTTCAGATTATATAAGTGTGAATAACCAGGATTTGGATGTATCTTCTGAGAAAGAAAAGATTTCAAATATCTTTTTTTATTAAGACCTTACCTATTTCATTGAATTTTTTTCCTCCTTCTATAATAAAAAATATGCATTGAGGTTCCTTTTTCTTTGATAAACTATCAGAAATCTTTCAAGAATTAATGTAAAAATCTGGTATTTTAAACTTAAAGTAGTATTTTTAAAAAATTATTTCAGAGCAGTATAAGACAAAGTAAAAACATGATCGAATTTCATACATTTTTCCATATTTTTTATCTCAAATAAAAATTTTGATTATAAATCACTTTTTCATTTTATTATATACATATTTTGCACAAATATATATCTGTTTTTTGTCCAATGAAATGTCAGACTCCGCTTATTGATTTAATAAAAAATTTTTTTCATATCGTTAGCACTTGCATTACATCACTATGATAATTCAATTCAGGTTTCCATAATAATAAACAGACGCAGAAGATTTAAATTTTGCAATTTAGTGCATTAACTTTTCCAGTCTCTCTTGATTTTACACTTACATAAAGTTGGTTTTTCTTTTTAATATTTAATTTTTCTTAAGCCAATTAAAAACTTCAGTGGTAATCTTAAAAAGGATATAGAGTTAAAATAAATTTTTTATGGTGAAAATTTGTTGAGATGCTTATCAAGATATTATTAATAGAGAGAAAAATTTATAAAAAATTTGTTTTTATGATTGATTAATATTTGCAAGAATAGTCAACTATGTGGAAATGTACGTATGGTATTCAATATTTCTCAAGAATGTTTATTTTGAGCTGTAAACCTTTGAAGTTTCATTCATGAGTACATTACAGTTGACCTCGACTGCCAAAACCTAATGAAGCTGAACTGTATCATGTTTTAGTATTATACTTCTTTAAATATATTCCGATACTATTATATTTTGGGTGACTACAATTTACTTCACTAAATTTAAGGGTGTAATGTTTAAAAATTATTTTGATGAAGTTTGATCACGCTAGAAATGATTAAAGATGGACATAATTGCTCAAAAATATTTTCATTTTTTTCGCAATAGAATAAATATCCAATAAATAAGGGGATTATTCTTTGCTTAAAAAATATATTGTCGCAGACTAAGGAGAGAGATCGGTCACTTACCTTTTTAGCATGGGGACACCATTTTAGCTCTGAAACTATTACTATTTACACTTATGCTTAAAATTTCTACTTTTTACTGGTATGTTCGACCGCCTGGGACGTACTCACTAATTAATTTCTTCCACGGAGGTGTACGTGTTAGCTGTCAGAATGCAAAAATAATAATTTCCTTAATTATAGTTAATTATTTTTATCAAATAAAATTGATATTTTGAGCTCGATCTTAGAAACTCTACCACTTTTACGGACAATATACTACAACTATATGCAAATTGATGGCATAAACAGATTATATGCGTTTGAGTATTAATATCATGGGAATGTTGATAAAATAAATTTTGATTATCGAACCATTGAAGCTAGAAACTAAAAAATTAAAAAGAGTATAAACACGTAAATATTACATTTACAAATTTTTTTTACGTAATTCGGAAAAGTAAGAATTTGTTTACCATTTAAGAAAAGAATTTCTTCTAAGTTTTAATTAAAATGATCAAATAATTCCAAATCTCACTGTTCAATTTCGTCAACTTTTTTAAATGAATAATATTACAGAAATAAAGCACTACTAAATATAAATAAACTATGCATAAGCTTTAAATTCTTTAATTTTTTTACACACATAAGTAATGAATAAGTTCAAAGTCCTTGTTTCTTTAAATACTTAATTCTCTGTAGATTCGATCCCGTAAATGTGAAATAAAGCATACCAGATAAAATTATTCTTCACATCCAATGATTGCAAAATTTGAAAAATTAAATTTTTAGTTCATTTTGGGCTATCACCACATTAGAGTTTCATACTAAAATACTAAGACCAAAGTAAGAACTCATGCATAATATATCAAGTTAATATGGTCAGATTTGGCTTTTCATAATCATATTAAAGGTTTTATCATACCATATACTAGCATATATGGCCCTACTTAAAATCCCAATAATTGATTTTATATTCCTTTGGTCATATTCAATGTTATATATATTAATTATTTTTGAAAAGAAGATAAAATTGCTTGAAAAACAGAAGTATATTACTGAAAAAAATGATTACAAATTCTTACTTAAAAATGCAATCACAGACTTAAATAAATGATTAATATTATTTAAAGTAGACTAAAATTTTTAAAACTACTTCTACCTAAGTAAAGACTTGATATGTTTCAAACATTGTTTACTTACTATATTTTATTTTAATGAATATTGAATTTATTGAAATTTTTAAACTGTTTTATTTAAGGAAAAATATTTAATCGCCTTACTATTGTAGTTTATATGCAGAACTAAGAGGATAATTAATCTTTATATCCTCATCGTCTGCATTGTTAGGCTATGACCAAAGATGAGAATGATGAGCCACAATTTACTCTTGGAAAAAATTACCTTTCAGAAAAGGTAACGAACACTAAATTAGCCCTTGGAATTTTATGTTTATGTGTCATCGGACAAGGAATAATCGTGACTGGTGGACTTACGGTCACTATTAACGTTATCGAGAGAGCTTTCACGTACAATAGTATAGAAATTGCATCAATAGATACGGTGTATAATGTATTTTTTGCATTTGGAGCTGTCTTCATTGGGTACTTTGGAGACAAACGAAAAACTTATTGGATTTCACTAGGAATAGCATTTATGAGCTTAGGATGCATTACGTTCATTATACCTCAGTTTATTCGTGGAGAGTTTGGAATAGAACGTGATCTAACAAAACTACTCTGTGATGGTTCTTCATTAACTTCAACTGAATGTTTTCGACAAACGAGGCTCTACCTTGGGATATTCTGCTTGGCTTATGCTATCATAGGTTAGTTCTTAATTTAAATTCTTAGATTTGTAAAGGACTTGGAGCCTCTCCAATGCATACATTAACTGTTTCATATCTTGATTCGATTACCTCTCACGGAAACAATGGTTTATATCTTGGAATATTTTACCTGTGTTCTGGACTAGGCCCTGCATTAGCCTTTTTACTCTCTCAGCCTTTTTTAAATATTCCTGTAAACCTTTCTCTCCCGAAGGATTCAGCTGTAACACCCCATTCAGTCACTTGGGTTGGCGCCTGGTGGATACTCTATCTAATTGCAGCAATTTACATGGCAATTATGGTATTTCCTGCTCTTTTATTGCCCTCTCATTTCAATGATGTTTGGTTTTTGTTACATTAATTTTATACCTTTAGACGAGTACGAAAAAGAAAATCAGATCCGTAGCAGGTTTTAGAAACTTTTATACAAACTTCAAAGGATTACTGACTAATTTTCCATATCTGTGCCTGAATCTTGGAATAGTTCTTGAAGGACTTAGCACAAGTGGTTTAACAATCTTCTTTCCAAAATACATGGAGGCTCAATTCAGAGTTACACCCGGAAACGTAATACATGTGATTTCTTTTCTTTTATTTGCAACAGGCTGCCTTATTAACAGGAGTTCTCACAGTAATTGGAGCAACCATGGGTTTACTTGGAGGTGGTCTACTTATTAAAAGATACAAATGGGGCCTAAAAAATTTGATCACTTTTATTATGGCTGCTTCATTTGCCGGTGCAGCACTGGAGGCTGTGTTCTTTTTTAATTGTCCAAGCACATCTATCGTTGGTGTTAAAGTTAATGAAGTTGGAGAGTAAATTTTGAAAGATACATTTCAAAATGTTTAGTATAACAGAGATGGATGGAATGTGTAGTGAATTTTGTAACTGCTCCCTTCAGGTATACGCACCAGTGTGTCACAATAATGAGCAGACATACTTTAGTCCTTGTGCTGCTGGATGTACCTACATGGAAGGCGATGTTGGATTAAGAACATTCAAAAACTGCATGTGCATCCCAGGTTATAACATGACCCAAACTGTAACCGAAGGATCATGTAAACCCCAATGTAAAAATTTAATACCCTTCATGATTGTTGGACTTTGTACAATTTTTTTTGTTTTCTTTATCTTTGTTCCTATATTAGACTTTACATTGCGGTAATTGCATAATATTATTCTAAATTTTTTAGCTCAGTTGACGAAGGTTTACAGTCATTTGCAATTGGATTCCAGCAGTTAAAATTGCGAGTTGCATTTATCGTTTCACCTTTAATTTATGGCCATTTCATCGACAGAGCTTGCCTTATGTTTCAAAATATTGGGGAATGTGATGGGAACAGTAATTGCTTAGAGTATGACTTAAATAAGTTTGGGTTTGATTGTAATATATCTTTATTAATCATCTTCAAGAAAATACCTTTTTCTGATTGTATTTTCATTTAAGTTTGCATCATCTTTGGCTCATTTGGCGATATTTTTATACTACCATATAAAGGAACGAAAAAGTATGAAAATATCAGTAGCAACTATATCCGAAATTTAATTCAGATAAAAACCAAGAACAAGATTAAAAATATTTCTTATATTTAAAAAATCTCTCCGATTATTTTTTATTTACTTAGTGAAAAGCTTCACTTGTTTTTGTAAAAAAATTTATTTGTTTAAATAACTCCAACTCTTTTTACACATTAGTTTCTCACCATACCTTATTTTTTTTATATAGTAAATGCCTATTTGATTTGCTTATGAACTGAATTAAGTTTTTTTTCCAAAATCGCCATCAGTCATCGATTGTTTGGATTGCGACTTTGTCAAATTTCTACTTTTAATAATGCTTAAAATATTTCTTAAATATTCTTTGCTATCGTATGCAATTGAGTACTTGATTTCAAGGAAGAGGAAAATATTGTCATCGCTCGATTCATCATTTATTCAAGTGTACCTTAAAATCTTCGATACATAATATTCTTTCTCTAAGCGTTTCTGTGTCGCGCATGTTCCTAATTAAAATATAAATAACTATCGCGTGGTAACCGCCTCGCCGGTTAGTTTTAGTTTTTTTTTAAATAGTTGGGTTGAGACATGTCTTTCAGTCCATACAAAAAATTAGGAGATCCCCAAAATAAATTGGGGAGTTGTCCGGACCACGCCAGACAACTCAGGTTCATGCGGAAAGCGTCCCCACTGTAACAGTAACAAGTTGGCCCAAGCTGAGACTCGAACCCGCGACCTTCGGATGCCACTCCGAAGGCCTAACCGCTAGGCCATGAGCGATTAGCCAACCAGTTACTTTACCGTAACATAATATATGTTACACACCTCCCCTCCATGGAGGTCAACCCACATCCTGTTGACTGCGCCATTGTAATACTAGCTAAATATAAAAATGTAAGAAGACTAAGGAGAGCGTGGATGTGTCCCCCCGGTCGACTAATAATTATCTTAATTGCTTGTTACACCCACCAGAAGTATTTTTACTTGTCACGTGATAACGGGTGGACTCCCTAGAGGGTACCGCAGTTTCCTTAAAATTTAGAAAAATTATATAAAATTTAAAACATTGTGATAGAATGCAACCCAAGTAAAATTGAATGATTAATAAAAGCTAATAACTAACCACGCAAGCGTCTATATAATATTTATAAAAAGATGCCAAGTGATGACATCACATATTTTTAAATTGTTTATTATTTCTCTCTCCGCCTTTGGTTTAGTCCTCTGTGCTTCTATCAAATTGTAAAAATATACTTAATAGTTCCATCGTCCTTTTCATCCATAGCGTATACATCAAACGAAGATTTATATTGGAATTTTCTTTATTTATTGAGTATCTCTTACAAGGTATTTTTTGAAAGCCTATTTCACATATTTAAAAAATATTGTTTTTACTAATTAAAAACTGTAAAGCATTAATAATATTTGTTGTGATGTAGATGTACTGGATTTATATCCCAATATTTTATTAAAAAAAATAATTATTATAATTCTTGTTTGCTTTATTATAAGGATAGAATTTGATTTAGTTCAAAATAGTGGGAAATATTTAATGGTGTTCTGCATCGAAAACAATAATTAAAATCCAGTAGGATATACATAAGTAACTTTCCGGATGCTTTGAACCATTTAAATTTTGATGAAATAACCAAATAAATTATAAAATGCTATAGAAAATAGCATGGAGTTGTAATTTTATCTGCAGTTAAATATTATGGCATAAAAAACGGGGGAGTTTTACTAGATTGAACACTCTTGAAAATTTAGGCATGTTCGATTTTGTAGGTTATGTCGATGTTTGCAAACCTGAAATGCAATAAATGATAGAAATTATAAAAAAAAAGAAGTATATTTGGAAAAAAAATGTTTTCAAAGACATTCTATAGCATCATATTAACATGAAACAGCTAACCGATCCCGATATATCGGTTATTTCGGATAATGACCAGATATTAACGAATGTATTATCTTTAGAGCGTGTTAACTTGACGCGGCGAGGTGACACTTTTTTCTAAACATAGTTTAAATGGATTTTGACATGCATTTTCTTGGTGATTTGGAATCGGTGAACCATTGGTTATTTGGTTCCCGAGAAGGACGACCAGTAAACTCCCTTTATATCCGGCGGTTGCAGACTGGGTTTGCACCGCTTGGTTACCACAATATAAAGCATAGAGCACCACTGCCTCTCAATCTATACCAGAATTCATCATATATGTTATTCCTGACAGTTTCCATCTATGTATCATATTAAATATTTCTGTAAATTTTTAATAGCAGCCTACTTACCAATTTTTTAGGATTAATTATTCTTACGCTCGCCAAGTCAGCGACAAAAATTGAAACATTTTGATTCAGAATTAAGATTATTTATTGGCATTTTAATACTAACATTATGTCATATGCGATTAATACAGAAAATATAGCGAGAAACCGCAATGGACTCAGTAATCGAAGTACCAAAAATAAATATGAAGTGATAGAGCATATTCATTATATAATAAATGATAACTTTATTGGACGATGATCTTCAAAACGTTTCAGGAAAATATATACGGGAGCGGAATAACTCCAACGCATAGTCGCTTAATTTTATTTAAACAGATTATATTTATATTTTTACTTTATCTTTGGATACATACATTATGACTCGTTGTATCCTAACAACCTTTAGCAAAAATCACTTAATAATTAAAC
The DNA here is from genome assembly GCA_001455285.1 of Sphaeromyxa zaharoni. Classification (NCBI taxonomy): domain Eukaryota; kingdom Metazoa; phylum Cnidaria; class Myxozoa; order Bivalvulida; family Sphaeromyxidae; genus Sphaeromyxa; species Sphaeromyxa zaharoni. The sequence goes on from LDMZ01050029.1 coordinate 13,097, forward strand.
TAAGAACTATTTTTGGCATCTTATATGCCAATTCAAAGTTATTTGAGATGACTGACAATTTTAACTAGAACAATGAACAGAAGGTCCAATACTTTATTTTTTTATATCCAAAATTTTAATTAAAAATAAAACGCTTATGTTTAATTTAGAAAAAAATTGGTTTTTAAATATTATGTTTGAGGTTTTAAAGTCAATAGGACAGAAGGAGAAGTTCTTAATACCGAACATGATTTTAGAGTAAACGTCATGAAGAATTGAATCTGAATGGTAGGTTAAATTAAAGGGATTAATCTATGTTTTGATGTTTTGTTCTTGTCAATTATTAAAGCACTCAAGAAATAAAATTTTTCAAAAAATGATACTGTCAGTATTGACAGAAATGTTTTTGTCCATCTAACCTATATAAAACTTTAAAAAACAGATTTAAAAGTGTTCAAGGAAAAAACTAAATGAATTAGAGTGGCTTCTTTGCAAAATTGGAATATAATAAACTTATAGAGACCTTGCTTTTCGCATTCTTTTGCTTAAAAGGTTTTTTGAATAAATTGTAATGATTATATTTAAAAAAACTATCATCATATAAAGGTGAAACCCTGATAAGAGGAGTAGGCGTAACTAATATTTTAGTATAAATCTGTCGCGTTACAATTCATAATAAAAAATTGGTTCTGGCTCTTACTAAACTTTAAATACGCTATAGATTTGTCTCAAATTAATGGAAAATTCTGTACTTTCACGACAAATCTAAACATTATTTATCTGAAAAATCTTTTGTAATTGTACTAAATTTTGTAAAGTTTACCATCCTCGAAAAATCTGTTATAAATCAACAATTTAAAAATATTTTCTGTGAATATATATAATTAAATTGATGCTATTAGGAAAAAGTTCAGATAACTTTTTTTAATATTAAATCACAGTTATATCCTGCAAAGTGTGTTCGAAACTCCTTCCAAAAAATTGTTTTGGTACATTCGAAAAGAAATTGAAAATTAAATTTTATTTACGCTATGTTCTCTTTAGTCATCAATGGAATTGAAAATATTTTTTTGCATTAAATCACTAGACAGTTTCAGGTACTGTTTTCTAAAAACTATTCATTATTCCATCTTTTCTCTGTTATTATTGCCAGATGAAAAAAACGATTGCTTAGTATTTAAATCAACGGTTGTCTTTAATCTGTAAAGACCTTAATTATTTTTAATCAGAACATTGTGTTAAATAGATTTAAAAACCAAATTTATGAAATTTTTGCCTCAATAGTAAAGTTTTATATAATGTAGCACCGGAAGTCAGTAGCTCCCTCTGCAACCTGCGCACGTAGATGGATCGGGATCGGTGATTGGATCGATCGTCGAACAACCAATCCACAGGAGAATTCAAGGGGCCAAAATCAGACATCAAAATATTTATTAAATAGTATAACATTAAAATGAATTCGTCGTTCCCACCGCCCGCCAAATAAAGTTCTAAAGTGTGTTCCGATGAGATCCGCTAAGATACGGTTACCACCGGTTAAAAGGTTATTATCGGGACACTCTAACTCTGTCACGATAATAAGAATTTGCCTCTTGCTAAAATAATTTGTAAAATTATACAAATGTTCTGATAAAAAATAGGATTAATTCAGCGAACAAATATATTCATCTGAGTAGGCAAAACGTCCTTAAATAGTGATTTATTTATACAGACAGAAAGGTTTCGATAGCTTATCTTTTTAGAAAATTGAGTATACTACGAAATATAAAATAACAACGTGGTATTGATTAGTTTATACATACGTACGGCTAAGATGTCTTTTACGACATATAATTATCCTTATTTGGCTATTTATTCCTTTTTTTAACATTTTCATAATCATCAATACTGTATGTTGGTTAAAAGGTGTTTTAAATTTTTATTTGTGCTAATATTCTAATAGCACAAATCGATCAATCTTTTGCCCCGTAAGGATAACGTAGCATTGATATAAGGAAAATTGACTTTCTGTTATGTTAATAAGGTTTAAGTCTTATAGTTTCTGCAACGGATTTTAATGAAAATAAATGTAGTAAAACAATCTCCTTATGACCGCCAGACGCATCTCAATGAAGAAAACACTTTATCAATTAAAACTGACCTCACTTAACGATTCATGATACCTTAGTAAACATTATAAACAATCGTAAGTTTTCAATGATTTATTTTGGATAATTTTCGGACTATATTGGGTTTGTTACAGCTTCGAAAAAACAAAGAAGTCATTCGAGTATTTTATTGAGAAAAAAAGTATTTACGGGAAAAACATTAATTCCCTTCAAAGCAGTAAAAGTTTCGAATTAACATACAGCGTCAATCATGATATTTTTCTCAAATGGATAAGATTCATAAATAAGGTAACATGCATTTTACTCTTTGTCTTTCTGAAATTAGTTCATTTTATTATAGCATAGGTTTGTTGAGGCATTTACATCAATTTTTATAATATAGACTATCTTATGATTATTTCGTGTCACAAGCAAGCAAAAATAAAAGTCTAAGTACTCATTAAGCCGCCTCCTGCGGTCACCTCATGTTCATGTCTACATTTCATATTCTGTTAACATATCAAATTTTTAAAAATATGAAGAGAATCAAAAAAACCTTTCCCATATCGTTTAATGCTGTTTAAGCGATACACTCATTTAAATTCACAGATCCCCTTGTTGTAAAATGCTATATCAAGAACGTCGCATTGTTTTTTGTTTTTTTCACTTATGAAAAACCTGGAGATGTTTTACTTCTTTCTTCTTATATGAGCTATCAATATATAATTCTTTTGTAGTTGACTGTATTTGCTATACAGATTTAAGTTCGATTCGTGGATATAATTCTTTAATTCAAAACCTATGCTTCTACTAAGATCAAATCAAGTGATAAATAATCATTTTTCTTAACTGTATTGTTCAATGAAGTGAATTTTTTTACAAAGATAGAATTTCACGTTTTATCCTTTATTTACCTGATATCGTTTTAAATAAATTGTGTTGCCTAGTAATCCTAAATTTTCCAATGAAATTTATTCAAGGTCAAGTCAATCATAATTTATATGGAACACGTGAATATTAATTGAACTAAAATTAGATGATTTAGGACCAACAGAAACAGGTTGATAAAATTAATAATTTTTTAAATACCTTTTTTCTGATTTTTCTGATTGATATAAAAAATTTATACTCTATTTTCCCAATAAGTACCGCAAAATTAGCACATAAAGAAGTTCCTGGTGTGCAGGATTAGGTGTGTAATTTTGCTTTATTGCCATATTGTAGAAATTAAAAATAAGTGGGTTATAATAAGAGTAAAGGTGTAGATTATTTTATTTCATGGTTATTACAGAATTTAATAATTAAATCCATTTTATATATCCAGTTGAGCCCTTGGTACGTGTAAAAAGTTAGAGCTACGTAATAATATTTCATTAGAATCTGCCAATCCGAATATAGTAATCACTGAAAATCTATTCAGGATGTTTATGCTTAATAACTACATCTAGGGTTAAAAATTCCTATGTTCTTTCACACGAAAAAAACTATATACAAGATCACAATTTGAAAACTTTTGACAAAATGAACTTAAGTAAAAACACAAAAGACAATTCAATTAATCATACCATCCCACCAAACTGTTATGCGGAGAAACTGGCTAGAAACCGCAGAATAAATATTTTCTAATAAAAAAACGAAATATAAGACGTTGAGCAGAAAACTATTAAAGTAAATACCACACACGTGTAAAAGTAAAAAAAATGTAATTAATTATCTATTGAGTTTGCTCGTACATAATTGTATACTTCCGTGACTAATCAGTTAGATCACTCTCTAACATAAGAAACCTAAAAAAATATTTGAGTAATGAATAGTGGGATATGCAATGGAAATGGGCCTCCTTACTATCTACCGAAAACTTTAACTTAAATACTTAAAATCAATTTTAAAAAACCTATAAAAATAATGATAATGAAATATTAATGATCGTCCGAATTGCTTTCAAATTTTATGACCTGATCAGAGAACAAAAATTTCTATTATTGAACATATCTTTTATAAAAATTTTAACCATGAAAATAAAATGTGGAACGCATGAACATGATGGAAATACCAAAATAGAGATTATATACTGTATCAAACAGGAGGGCCTAACTGCCGAAATCAAGATAAATATCTATACTAGAAAGTATAATAAAATCGTAATCGACCGGGGGCAGTCGGTATACTTCACACACGTATCGTGCGAATGGTTCAGAGGCTTACTTTGCGTAGGAGACTCTCTTACAACACAAAATCAAACAAAAGGATCGTGTATCGTTGTTATTTTTCTATTATTGATTCTTTTTAGGTCAAAAACCCCTGGTTTCTAAATAAACTTGTGTCTTTCTACATCCTGTCTTAGGTGGTCGATTAGTGTACTTATACAAAAAGAAAAAGGGTACCGTACCCAAATGTGGAGACTGTAAAGTGAAGCTTCAGGGAGTGATTATTTGACCTTCTCTTTTATACTATTCTATTAGATACATGCCGCAAGACCCTTCAAACGCTCAAGCATGTCGAAAACACAAAAGACGGTCACCCGTGCCTATGGCGGTTCTAGGTGCGCATCGTGCGTAAAATCAAGGTTATTTTTGTTTGTCTCCTGAGTTAATGATGTCAAAAGAATTCTCAGAGCATTTTTATTAGAGGAGGAAAAGATTGTTAAGCAATTAACAAGGATGAAATAAAAACTTAAATATATATTTAATTTCTTAGTATAACTAAGTTTTTTGCCAAATCAAAGCTGTTTCCGTCTGGTTGGACTGTTATCATTGTCCCGTCATTTCGACTGATCCTCATAAATCCATTTTCATCTATACCTACCACTTTCCCCTTTATCAATTCTTCGGACTTTCCATCTTTCTTTACTTCAACGGATTCTTCCCTATTAATAATTATAACTTTGTGTTCAATAGGTCTAGACGTTTTAACTTGTTAATTTTATAAACAACAATATTAATTGTGGATACGATCGTAATTAAAAAATGTTGAAAGCGTAGTCGTTCATGAGACAAATTTCTCTCCCAATTGAAGGGTAGCCCTTAACTGCTCTCATGTTCTGCCACAAAGCATTTTTCATGGTTAGTAAGACTGTAATCATCTTGTAATATGTATTATTAATGAAGTGGTTAATGATTTTAATCCGTTTCTACTTTATTAACATTTTTATAGTTTAAAATTTGTGTCGGTGAACCAAAAGTAAGTATAGAAAAATAATATGCAGTTATTTATATGGAAGAATTTTTACAGAACATGATATAGATTAAATATCAAACGAAAGTAAATATTAGGGTGCTTTTATCTAAAAAAATTAATACATATTTCCAAAGCAGATAAGTTTATTCGTGTTGCTTAATAGGACAAAATAATTTTGATATCCTTAACACGGAAAGTTGATAAAAAGGTGATTTCCTTATTTCTTGTGGCTATGACCAACATTTAAAAACGTACTGGTCGCTCTCTCATGATTTAGAAGTATTTTGTCAAATTATAACTCATGGTTAGTATACAATTTATTTGTATAATTTTAAATAAAAAATTTAATACATTAACCGATATGTAGTTACTTCAGGTGATATAATAATTCAAATTTTTAAAATTAAGTTTCTTTGATTAGCATATCAAAACTTCATAAACTAAGAGTGCTACGAAATTATGGGTTAGTACACGCTTAGAAGTTTTAAACCCAATACGCTAAAAAATTATTAGCACTCTCGATTCGATCGCTTACTTTGATATTTTATATTTAATAGATCCATATTTTCTTATAAATAACCTTTAAATCTACAGTACTTCAAGCCTTTTTCAACGGTAAAAAATTAATCTATTCTTTTACCTTTTAATTTTATCAAGTTTTAATTCCACCCAACTTTGACATATTTTCCATGAATCATATTCAGATTTAATGTATTTTTCTTAATGATTTGGGGAACGATAGTCAGTAAGATTCTTCTGTCTTTTTAAGGTAATTAATGAATGTCAAGAAAAAAATTTTAAATTTAAGAAACATTCTTTAAATGAACGAACTGACCTTTGAAGCATTTTAGAATAGTTAATTTTTATAATATCAATAAAATATTCAGCTTAAAAAAGCTCATATCTATATTTCGTATTTTCTGACTGTATTTATACAATAGTCTTTGTTCTGTCATTTTCTTACAGTACTTATTAGTTTTAAAAAAACTAAACTAAAATATAAGTAATAATAAATATTTTGCTGCCTCTTTTGATTAAGTTGAGTATTTCCTTTACAAATGAAAGATTTCATGTTTTAACTTGGAGAGAATAATTAAATATATCGGAAGAATCCAAAAACAGAACCTCTAAAATCTGAGGTAGTATTTGTCTTAAGGTTGCATCGATACCAGAGATTTGGAAACGAGTGTAAGTGATGTAACTTTAACATCCTCAATAACGATAACATCGTATACGCTTACCCAAAATCTATATTTAAAAGTTTTGTCCACTTTGGAGTACTGTTAAAGTCTTAGAAAATGAAATATATAGTATTTATGATTAGCTATTTAAATAATTTAACCGCCTTATGGCGGAGGGGTTATTTTTTAATGTTGCACGTGTAGTTGGTCTTCAATTTTTGTTTCTTTAAAATAATGAGACTCGCAACCCAACCTGGGTTGCGTTATGCAAAACCTGAGTGAAACACAAAATCAACAAGGCAAGTGAATTTAAAGTCAAAATCCATGTTCACTTGTGACTCCCTTGGCTTCTGGTACCCCAAAGGGTATATCAAATAGTTTTGAAATTATACTTTTAAAAATTATTGGATAATTCATTCGTACTTTGAGCTAACGGTAGTTTTAGTCGAAAAATTGAATAGGATTATAGATTTGATTATAATTTCTTTGAAGAGATAATGTAGTAATGTTTTCCATAAGTTGAATAACTTAAAATATATATCAATAGAATTAAAAATTTGGCTTCCTTTTTTATTTCTCCAGTAATTTATAATAACTGTTGCATTATATGCCTAAAAGGAAACTTCCTATTCGTTATAGATCGCCAAATTATATTAGTATTTGACTATTATAGTTTGTCCGAAAATAATTCGAATTTCAAATAGGAAAATGGAACAATATAAAACAGATAGGAAAATAAGAGTGATTGGAATAGATTCTAACATAAATAAAATTCGTTAATAAAACCATATAGCTCAGGGTTTTTAAACGTAAACAGGATTTAAAAGTAGCTGATATTGTTTAACCACTTTTATAGAATAATAAAATAGTAAACCTAATATTTATACTTTTATTTACAAAGTTCTAGCAAAAAATAACTGATAATATCTGCTCATTGAACCTTTATTTCAGTGATGTTATTTTCATATAAAATAATCTTGTAGTTTTAGTAAGATAACATGTAACCAAACAATCACAAAATAAGATACTGGGTTTTGTTTTATGGTCGTATATTAAGTTTTTAAAAAAATTGAAAGTTCTTTGATTCAACTTAAAAGGTATAAAAAGTTCCATGTGAAACCAAGGGGTAGGATTGAATCAGGTGACATGATCTTAACAAAACTGATAAGCATTAAGTTTCTGCTAAATCAATTCCTAGTATTGCTTTTCAATATTCATAGGTATGCTGATGGAGATTTATTCAGACGTGAAAACACTTTAAAGGTCATTTTCTACAAAAACATCCACTGAATACACATGAATCATGAATAGGGTTTTTACCTCACAGCTAAAAAAAGTATGAAAACTTAATAAATATGATATTAATAGTTACTTTTCAACTTTTTGAAAAGCCGTACAGAAAGAAAATTCCGATACATTTTGTAAATTAATATTTTTCAAGTCAATTAGGTGGATTTATTCTGATCATTTATGCCTCTGAATATATCTATTTTCTTTCTATCATACCAATCTTGTGTGCTTATCAATATGTAATAAAAAAGATGTTCAGAAAATTACATCAAGGTTAACCTCGCATATAAGTTTAAATTTAACTATCTATCAAACAGAATGCATACTTTTGAGAATTAAAGTGTCAAATTTTAGTTTAATATTTAATAAAGTATATGATAATAAGGTTTCAAAAGAAAATTTTTTTAATTTAAGCCATGTAGTTAAAATATTACAAAAATCGAACGCAACTGATCCTTGGTATTAAATAATTTAGCGAACCAATTCTAGCGTTACTATATGACTCATAGACCCAAGACTTTAGCGACTCAGTGAGTAATGTGTAAAATTTTATATTTCAAACACTTCTATTCAGCAATAAAAAAGGAGTAGAAAAAACATATGATAATATATACATCGATTTTTGCAAAACAAAATCATTTATCATAATTTAAAAATTAACACAAAAAGTTATCCACTGTGGATTTAACGTAATTTAGCAAATTTATTCAATGGATACAAAAGATAGTATTTCATTTATTTATTTAATTCATAGAGGGAAGTTTTCTACATTGGATTTGACAATTTGCACGAAAATTTGAGATAGAATCTACGATCTTTCAATATATAGAGAAATCATTATTACTCATCCATCTAATTGTAAACATTAGTCATAATAATATGAAATGATCTCATTAAATCTGTAACTGATAGAAGCATCCAAGCTGAAATACAAAGAGATCAACTAAATAGATTAAGTAGAACACAGATTTCTCTCCGCCCAAGGACATCAGAGACCATGCAAAAGACCCTCGCCAAACTAAGAGTGAATTCAAGATAGGACATGAAACAGGAAGATGAGAACCCGGACAAGAGCAAAAATATTAATGATGACGTCATTCTCTTAGAATAATTTTCAAAGTATTAACTTAAATACAAATACGCATGTGCATAGATTATCACCTTTTATTCACGTTCAATGCATATAGCAATAAAATTTAAACTCAATATAATGGTAAGAATGATGCACGTGCACATCTGCATAGTGTAGACCTTTCGCATCTTTTGTATAGCAAAACCATTATTAAAGCCTCAATTTATTAAATTATTTTATATTCAAACGTTTTGGATGATTCTTGGGCTGGATTGTCAGGATATTTATCAAGGAAAAAACTTTCTTTGATTAACTTTATTATAGGTCATCAGTTCATTTTTTTAAAAATAAAATTAATCCTTCCTGTATCTTAAAAAGTAATTGCTTTTGATTTTTTTAACTTATTAAGTACGTCTTAGCCATTTCCATCGGTTATTAAGTCTAATATTTTTGAAAAAGATCTAACTTTATTAAAAAATATAACTGAAAGTGAATCACCGGAGCTTTTTAATACAAAATCTTTTAAACAATTTTTAGAAATAATTCATCTGTTTGTTGCATTAAGGATTATGGCTATGAACCGCCACACGGAGTTTGGGTATTATCATATTTTATAGTTAGAAATTTATTAATGAGTGATAGTGATCATAAACTTACGCTACACTATTCACGCATTTTTATTTTTTTACTTGTTACCCTTTTCTATACCTTTATCCAACTAAATTTCATATGGATTTTTGTCTAATATTTGTAAAAAGATCGGAACTAAAATAATCGGTTACTGACTTTACATTTTTTTAGATGATTAAAAGATTAGAAACAGTAAAAATATATTTCAAATAACCTACCCATGGATCCAATATTTTTCATAAAGTTTGATTAGTTTGGGGATCTCAAATTCGGTTTCTTCCATTTTCATGAACTTTTCAAGCCAATATAAAGTAAGTCCCAAGCATTCTTCAATTGAATACCTTATTTGAATTTTTTCCCTAGCTAAAATTTCATTAAAACTTACTGTTGGGAGTTCATTTGTTATGTTACAACCAAGACCTTTGTAAAATTAAACATTATTGTAAGAATTACTTATCAAACAGTAAAAGTTATGGGACATTGAATATGTTTTGACAAGTACCCCACCAACTTTAACATCTTTTCTATAATAAATATCATTTGGCCATTTAATCCCAAGAGGGATATTCTGGATACATTAAAGAGCTTGATAAAACAAAACCTCTAAGCCTTCGATACTTCGAATGCCGTGAACAAAAGCCATGGCAACTAGGTGTTGAATAAGGGTGAGATGGGTATAAATGCCGTCAGAAGGATTCAATTTTAATGCTAACGTAAACATCATACACCCAGGTGGAGAAACCCATTGGTTGGACCTTCGACCTTTCCCATTCGTTTGGGTATCTGCAGCCACTACCAGGTCCAGTCCACGATCACAAATATCAAAGAGCAGAGGCTTATTTCTAATTAAATCTATTTATTTAAATTTTTAAAACTTTTCAAAGAAGTCTATAGTGGATGTTATTTCACGAAAATTAATAATGGTTTTTCCAAATCTATCAGTTTTTAAAACATTGAAATATCGTTTAAAGTTAAATATAATATTTTCGTTTGAAGTGTCTACTTTTAATTCATCCTTCTTCCCACATGACATATAATCGACATAACTAATTAAATGGGCTTGTTCAGGCAAAGATTCGTAAATTTTCAAGAATTCGTCAACATTTTTTCCGCATAAAAATCCATACTCCATTATATCCCCCTGATTAACACTTACCAGTGATTTTTCAACTTCAAACCCAAAGATTTTTAAAAAATTACTCATATATTCGCTATTAATATCTTCTGTGAATCTAAACTCGGACAAAACTACTGCGGTATTCTTCCCATCCTCATGTACGGGAGTGTAGTAAAAATATCTTAGATCTCTATAGAACCGTTCTTGAACATTAGAGTATAGTTTCGCGGGAGCATTATCAAAGATCCTTTCGTATACATCACGATGACAGGTAATCCACAAATGTTCTGAAAGAAAACAGTAATCGTTAATAAGATCCCACACACGCTGGTAATCTCCACCTCCATTAATAAAAAATATTGATAAATCAAATCTGTTGGAGAACTTTAATAAGGAATCCTTACATTTCTTATCCAATGGATAAAAGCTGAACTTATTCCGAGGAGATGTATATAAGCGCAACTTTGCAAAGATAGTATGAACATCAAAGCAAGCGTCCAGGAAAATACCGATGGATCGATGCATGGAGTACTCAACAGTGGAAAAGTGAATTTTTAAGTGATTAAAGTTTTCGGAGACTAATGTGATCGGTCGCTGTAGAATTTATCCATTTGATCGGATTTGAAGTCATGTTTGATGTTTATGAAACAACTTCGATAAGCGATTCAAGTATTTATTTAATCTTTGAATAAATTTAGTCAATGATTGGATCTGAAGGCAAAAGGTTTTATTGATTTAGATGAAGCGTATTATTATGGAATTATTTTAAGGCTTAAATAGCATTGTAAAAGAATTTAATGAAGATGAAGAATCTGTTGCCGATTTCAACTTTAAATAAAATGCTACTGTCATCTAATTACCAGCTTATTTTTAATTGGAGATCACATACTGCAATAATTGACATTTTATAAAATAGGAAGTTTTTTACAGGAAAAATTCAAAATGTAATAAATGATGGGACATACCTAGCGGTAGATGGTAAAAAAGAAATATATGTAGATGTGAGCATAATGCATGACCGGTAAATTCTGACTATATAGAGTTGTGCAGGAGTTACTTAAATATCGTAGTTAGCCAAGCCTTGATTTTTACAATGAAAGCAAAGGTTTCAAGAGGACTGTATTGTCCAATATTGGTGAAGTTTCGAAAACTTAAATTCTAACTTTTTGTTCATTTTGACATAAAATTTTACATAAGAATTCCATGCTGTTCTTACTCGTAATACATACTTATTGCAGATCTTCGGGGGTGATCAATGACACACATTCTTTCACGTGATGACAGCATATTAAATTATTGATTCATTATGGCCAGTTGCATCCTGAATTTTTTTTAAAGACCAGTGATATCGAAGACCGGCTATTCGCCTTTGACATTATTCATGAAGAAAATGAATGGCATCAACAAAAGATAAACCGCGGTTATCCCTGCTTTTTTGAAGGACGTTCTACTCCGCATTTAAAAAAATGTTCTTTTCAGGATCAAGCAGGATCCTAAAAAAGGAAAGAAAGTTTTGTATCTGTACTTAAGGGATTTAAGGAAGAACATCGATCCAATGTAAAGTGGCTGAAAAAAATTTCAGAACTTTTTACCCTTACTAGGTCATGATGTACTAAAATACGCCGATGGGTTTGAGAAACTGATCAAGCGTAGCCGCCCAACGATGCCAGACGACGACGTAAAATTCTTGGTTATTGAAATAGTTTTATCATCATTAACAAGTCGCTTCTCTTTGCCTATCACTGAGTGATTTTAGAGATTTATAACCCATTTGTCTGAGTGCTAACCCACTTCTATCACAATCTACTCCTAACAGCTAGAAAGTAAATGTTTTCCATGCTACACCGAAAGAAGCCTTTATACAGGATTCGATTGTTAATGAGATCCTTGATGCCCATCTTCAATCCGAGTCGAGTTATTCAGCAGTAAATGCCATGAGAACGTCTAGGTACGACCTCAAAAACTCAGTGTCTTAGTTAAAAAAATGGTTCTGGAACTAGAGCTAAGCTGAGCAAAAATAAAATAAGAGAGTAGCCGGTTTGTAGTAAATGTGGAGTTCGCAAACATATAGCAGAAAGATTCCGAGGTTCAGTTATTTGTCCAAGATTCGGGACTGAAGGACATATAGCACGTATTTTTAGATCTAATAATAGCTTTTCAAAACTCTATTCGTCGTTGTGAACTCCAAAAGAACCTTTTACTCCACTAAAAAAATATTTTCCCTATCTACTATTCTTTTTTTGAGACGTTATAGATACGTGATCATGTCTATCGATCGTGAATGGTAATCACATTCCTCGGGAATTAATGAAAAAGATGATCATAATCTATATTTTATAAACGGTGAATCCATTGAGGTATGTGTTCCAGTCGATATTCTGATTGAACTTATTTGAAGATCTTATATCTTAAAATTTTGTCTTCTATAATATAAAATTCGAGATGATTTTAGGAAAAGATTTTAAAACTAACTTTGACTCCTTTTTGTTGACCTAAAAATAGGCAGCTCCTCTTAAAAAAGTACGATTGTTGGGTTCATACATATGACTGAAACATCAATGTGTTTAACTGCTGAAGCTAAATATTTATTACGGTTGTAGGTTCTTGCTTAGGACTCATCACCTAAATAACCACGCACTAAAAACTATATCTACCGACTAACTCGTTAGTACCTTATCTAACAACGGGTAAAGCTGCATCAGAACTATAAACTGTTCTCAGCTACTATAATGAGTAATACTAGAACGTGCTAATCTACGACTGCTTACGATAACATCCGATCTACATTACATACACCCCCTCTCAAAGAAGGACAGATGTAGTCCTGAAGATATGGAGGTTTACGACGAATCCTAGATGATTTTCGCAATAAATCTTTTGTATAGATTTGACTACTAGAAGGTAAGGCATCTATCTCCAAAGGGTGCGAAGGGGACGGGTCGGTAGAAGGAAGTAAGCATTTATATAACAGGTTATGATGAAATTTCCTGATTCTGAATGGAAAATTGATCTCTTTGACTGTATAGACGGGATGTTTGCTGGCTTCGGAGATAACAAATGGGTCATCAAATTTGCGATCAAGCTTATCAACATTCTTTGATTTCATTAAGCAATAATTACCAACGTTAAATTTTGTTTCATGAAGAGATTTGTCGTAGTACTTTAAAGTTTTTTTCTAGATAAATTTAATTTTTCATTACATTTTAAAAATATGTCTGAAATACTTGATTGAAGTTTTCTTAAAAAATTAGGGTTACTATTCGAATATTCATTTTTCTCAGTTTTCGTACGATATAAGTCAAGTGGAATAGACAGATCTTTCCCAAAAACAATTTTAGCTGGAGAAAACCCAGTGGAAGAATTTATTCGAGCTCGAAGTGAAACCAAAATTTCGTTTAAATGCTGATCCCACCTGCTTGATTCTTTCAAATTGCTTCTAACCAGCTCTTTTAGAGATTTATTGCAGCGTTCAACTAGACCATTTGTCATGGGATGATAAGGAGTTGAGTTTAACTTCTTTACCCCTAAAAAATGGCAGATTTTTTTAAATAACTCCGATTCAGTAGCTGCCCCCTGGTCAGAGAGTACGAATTTTGGTACCCCGAATCGGCAAACGACAGTCTCAAAAAGGCCTCGAGCTGCAGTTTCTGCAGACATATCCGGGACTGCAACGGCTTCGATCCATTTACTAAAAT
>LDMZ01050033.1:0-11706 GCA_001455285.1 Sphaeromyxa zaharoni
CGTCACGCTCCGTGTTCGTTTGCCATATTCAGACTGGCAAACTACCACGGAAGTACGGCAGATTAAAAAAATTTTAGATCCCTTTTTTATTTTTACCTTTTGTTTCACTAATGAGCGTTAAATCGTAATTCAATCATTCATTGTCAAATCAGAGATGAAAATCCCATGAGCTAGGATTCATATTTTGAAAAGCACATAATTTAAGTTACCGTTATATTTTGAAGCCTATTTCACTCTTCTTACCATAAAGTTATGAAAAAATTTACTAGGGTACTAAAATGCTTAGTTCTCTATGTTAAGATCTAAATTAAAATTAAAATTGTGATATTGCAGAGCATCAGATTTTTTAATATAATTTTCCTCAGATATTATTTCATGACCGAAAGCAAAGATAATACTGTTATTATTTATTTTTAAGGTTCTTGGAATGCTTTCTATTTTTACTTTTTAATAACAAAAAACTCAACCCGAAATATGGTTAGATGAGTGCTTGTGCGTGTAATTATATCTTGTTACGTACATGTTAGAAGAATCATTAAAAAAGATACTTCCTTACTATTCCAATTCGAGCTGAAATTTTAATTCGTTCCCTTCTCAGAATTAGATCTCAATATGACAGTCTGCGTATAAACTTAGATTTTCTCTACGATCTCCACTTGAATTTTATACTCAACCCATATATAAATGCTTGAATCGTTTTACTCTTTCTGTATATATTTATATATATATATCAATTATTTAATTTATATCATTACATTTTTTTATTTGTATTTTAAAAAATGTGCTTAGTACTCAAAAATTTAAGACGGCTTTTGAATAAAACCATTCGTAGAAAGCATCGGTATTTGTAATTTTTTCTATTTAACTTTTTAAGGATCAAAAAAATCCCATCTAAAGAAATTGACTGTATTATTGGCCGTTCTATATCTCTAACAGAGTTGCTGGCAGAAGTATCAATCTATATAAACTGAATGATAAGATTTAGGATGCAAAACAGAGTCAAGTTAATTATTCAAAGGCGCTTTTAAAGCGTGAAAAACTTGCTTTGTTTGTAGATCTTGATGAGACAGTGATTACTAGTCAAGATATATCTTATAATGCAAGTGTTAGTCAAGAAGAGCCTGGAATAAGTGAAATACATGCACTAGAAAATACTAAATTTACGATTTATGAATACAAAATTGATGAATATACTAAGCAAACCTGTATACGTCCTGGAGCTATCAAATTTTTAAATGGATTAACAGAAAAGTTTGAGCTATACATATTTACTTACGGGTGCAATTGTTACGCCCAAGTTGTGTCGAACCTTTTAGATCCCAGTGGAACCATTTTTGGTAAAAGAATTTACGGAAAAGAACGCTGTATGTGCCCCTCCAAGTACTATTCACTAAAGTTAGAGCTTTAATTTAATCTTATTTTTAAAATAGGAGAGTTTTTTCGAATGATGATTCAATGGTTTGTATGCTAGATGATAGACCCGAAGTATGGAACTATTCAGAAAACCTAATCAGAATATTTCCATATTTTTATTTCCACTATCGTTCAACGTTTATTCAATCCAGATATGGTAAGCTTTTTCGTTTCAATTATTTATCTTGTCCTACCATAATTACTGAAAAGATACGTTTAGGCTAAATTGTTCGCTATGTGTTTTCTTAAAAATATATGTATATGAAACGAATGATGTTTTGTTAAATAAAAATTTCTTTATTAAAAGTGTTTGGTAAAGAAACAAAAACAATATTTTTAAGCCAAATTTTATAAATTTTCTTATTAATTCAAGCCTTGTTAGCTTCAACAGCAATTTTAAAAAATCTTTTATCCATAGAAAATTTTTCTGGTGCGTAGCATATTTTTTAAACATCTTTGATATTTCCTAAAAATATATTCAATTCATTAAGTAGTAAATAACAAAATGTAAAAAAATCGAATGCCTATTTTGCTAAGTATCTTTTTATAAAGTTTGAATTTTTTAAGTTTTTTTTATATAAACTGTAATAAAACGGCTCCGCAGCCAGGATTGAACCCGCGACCTCTGTCCAGCTAAAGCAGGGGCGTTACCCACTAAGCCTTTCATCGGACGTTAACCTTCTTATATTGACTCTTCTTATTCTTCTCATTACATAAACAATGGGTAAGATTCAAATTTAACTCTTTTTTTAGATAAACGATACTAATATTTCGCTCCTACCTTAAGATATATAGGAAATTTACACGTGATATCATCTCGTTTAAAATAAAGCTAATAAATGCAAAAATTTTCTTTCAAACTGATATGTTGGAACTGAAATAGGAATAAAATGATGAAAAATAATTTAAAAACTGTATTTAATAGGAACAAGACTCAATTTTCAATTATATATTAAAATTGAATTATTTTTATAATAACGTTTTCTGTTTAATAACTGTTTTTGGCAAAACTTAAATTCTAAAAATAGAATTTATTTAATCTTTAACTTTGGAAGGACTGGAAATTTTTATATCTCGTAAAAAATTTTAGAATTTCTTGCTGGACAAAGGCCATTTTCTAAAGATTTTTTATATTTTTGTAAGCAGACTTTATTTCTACATAACACAATTTAGCAACAGAAGAGTATTTTGATCGGATAAAAGAAATATTATTTGAAGTTCACGCTAAATTTTACGATCAATACAAATTAAATATAAATAATAATAAAAGAAACGGACTGCCATCTGTAGAAAATATTTTATACGACATGAGAAAATGTGTATTAAAAGGGTGTGTTATTGTATTCAGTCATGATCTACTTGAACGTGGTCTCGAGGAAATGGCAATAGACTTAGGAGGTGAAGTGAAGCCAATAATTGATGACAGAACTACTCATCACATATATAAGAAACAGTTGACTGACATCACTCCTCCCACTATGTACACTGAAAAAGTCCAAATTGTTTCTTCAGCCTGGCTGAATATGTGCTATTTTTGCATAAAGCGAGTTTCAGAAAAAGATTTTTCAGTTGTTTGGGATGAGGAAACTAATGACAACAGCTCAATTAATATAATAAAAGGTTCGCCAAAGAATAAATTTGAGTTCAATCAAGTCGAAAAAGATAATGGTGTGGAGGTATATACTCAAGTATATTCAGATAATACTGAAATGAATAATTCTACTAATTCTATCTTTGCCTGGAAATCAAGATTTTTAGATTTCTTTTATAATCTATCTGATTATGTGCTTCAAGGATTGAGATCTTAAACTTTACAACCAGAAACTTCTCGGGATATACTGTTTTACTGAATCCAATATCCAACATTGAAAAATTAAAGATATTTCAAAACTCTTATAATAGAGAATATATTCTTTAGGCTGTACACATAAAAGCCTAGCTACTCAAATTGAAAACATTCAGATCACCGAAATACCTTCTTAAATTTATTAAATATATATTTCTTTTGATAATAATCACATTTTTTAATCATAATATAAAAATTAGAAATATGAATAAATTTAACTTTTGATTAGGTCTAAAAGCAATGGCCTACCATTCAAAGAAATGTTTCATGCAACAAAATTCAAATTCAAACATGGTTACTAATTTTAAATTAAATTGATTCAAGAGTACCAATTTACAAAAAAGTAGTAAACACTGACACAAAATGACAAGTGAACATTTTTGAAAAATCTAAAATAGTTAAATTCCAGTTTAAATCAAAAACTTTATTATGCATAAAACAAACTATGTTATTTAAAAACGATTTTTGTAGATGGAAATAGAAAAAAATATTATATCTCTTGAATGACCACCACGTACCTATGTAATTCCGTCAAAAACATTTTTATTTATGTCAATAAACTACTATCAAAGTATTTTATTGATGAAATGGTCTCAACTAAATATTTTCATAATTTTGTCAACTTATTCTGATATAAGGAAATGAAAAAAGAATTTTTTTACAATTTTATTACGAAAAGTATCAAAAATTGCGTGATATTATTATTGAATCTTACGGATTTTCACAAATCATTCCATAAATATAAGATTTTTTTATATTTTTTATACGAAAACTAGCTGAAAAACTTTCAATATAAATTAAACTATAAATATTGTGTTTTTTAAAAACTGGATCAATATTCTTTTACGCTGGGCTTGTAAGGTAAAAGCTCAATATACATTCATGCAATTAATTTTAGCTATTTATTTAATAAAATTTTATTTCTCATCAGGAATGACTTAATCTTTGATAGATTTTCCACATGTGGTCAGATATGTTATTCAGTTTATATATTTTATTACTCATTAAATTACTATGTTTTTTTATTTGTTACTGTACGTTTAAAGTTTAATTTAAGTGCCGATCTCTAATAAAACCGATATATATATATATATATGTATTTACATGAAAAATACACTTATAAGGTTATTCGGATAATTGTTTTTATACTTAAAATCGAATAGAAAAAAAAAACATACTGAATTCTTGTATTAACAGTGCTTCATGTTCATACATTTAAAACATTGAAATAGTTGAATAAAATTTAAATAAAATATAATTATCAGGAATCATATTATATGCAGTTTTCTTGATGAAAAAATCGTAAAATTACATTTTTAAAAATGAACTCTATTTATGAGGAATGAAATCTACATGATTATTTAATAGGGCAGGTAAAAGAAAATATTAGTTGAAATTCAGTTTCCTTTTTTAAACTTTCAATTGATATCATATATAAAAAAGTACCCTTTCAGGATTTAGGATTTGAACACAGCATTGGTATAGAGAAAATCTATTACTCAAATTTGCATAATTGAACTGATTTTTACGAGAGCGTACATGATTCAAAGACTAATGATATATAGGAATAAACTTTCTTAGTTTATTTAAATATTTCAATTAATATATTTGCAGTTTAATATTTTAAACCTACATTTAGCCGATGTTCAATAACTAACATATTCACATGGTTTTCAAATTTAAGACGACACAAATCAAGTATTTAACTTCCCATAAACTTATGTTTTTATAAGAACTTTTCTTTGCAATTGAAAAATATTTGTTAATCATTTAAGATATTTAAGCGATACGATAAAACGATATAATATTGAATAAAAAATCAGAATTTTTATATTAGAAAACTAATCCTAATTACATCTCATAAGATACAAACTGGTGCGACATAACGTGGGTTTGCTTATGCAAATTGTGTCCATCTTATATACTAGTTGAAGAGGAACCATTTTTCTTCAATAAGGTACAACCCTAAACCGTACCATAGTTTGAAATACAATTTTGTTTAGCAATTTATACAAAATTTTTTATTCAATTGGTTCGTCATAGCTACTTTATGTTGAATGTTTCATGGAGGGTGAACAGTTTATAACTTAGAAATACTACAGAATGAATTTTTTACAAAGTAAAAATATTTTAAATACATAATTTTTTAAATATTTTTTGCATTTTTTGTATTTAGTGGAGCTAGGTAATTGTTAAGTTCCTCACATGCATTGAGATAACATTTCTTTGCGTCTTGATCATTTAAATCATCTTGTAAAACCTAAAAATAATTAAAGATGTAATAAATAACGGAATAAAAAATATTAACCAAAAAACATAGCAATATTAATCGAAAATGTGATCAAAAGTTTATTCAGTCTTTTTTTATTTTCATGATATAACGTAGGATAAAGAAATGAAAAAAATAAGTTTTAATCATTATTTGCGATATTTAGTTCATAAATTATTTCCATTGATGGAATAAATGACTTTTTTTACCTATTCGTACAATAATATTTACATGATTTTCTAAACTATACTATTATTTTCAATGTGGTCTCTTGTGTATACTATTATAAATAATGGTTTATCTACGTCAAATTCACCATTTACTAGGTTTTTAAAATGTCATAAAAGTCGTTTACTTAGAATTCTACATTGTTTACCTGAAGTTTATACTAGGTGACTAAAAGTTATGAACAATTTAATGGTTTCTATGAATTTAAATGAAAAATTTTAAAATAAAAAATATTTTTTACTCAGAAGAGTTAGTAAGAAGCCCATTGATATTAATTGATGAGTACATACAACCACTTTTTCTACCAAATTGTCGTCCGTAAATATTCAATAACAACTGTCTGAATGCAATGTAAGGGCAAGCATATAATAAAAGATCAAATAAAGGAATAAAGTTCTTATTTTTGCATCAACAAAAGTCTAAAATATCAGCGGATAATAATAATACTGATAATTAAGCAATCATTTTAGATTAACGTGATTAATTACGTCACGAAAAAAATTTCAAATAAATCTAAACAGATCTTAAACTAAATGGAAATGGAAAATTTTTATCGTTCATACAGGGGTAAGCATGTTATATAGGCAGTCAAGGTCTATTTCAACCCCTTTGGATAACACATGAAAGAGCTCAATTCCAGGCATTATCAATTATTGATAAATTTTGGAGACAATAAATCTACTCTTTATTGCTTACAATTTTAAGTTAACAAAAAATTGCATTTATTCAAAAAAGATTTCAACTTAGGGAAGTGATGGAGATTCCCTAACTAGCAAACGGTTTATGGTAATAAAGCAAACTGGAAAAGCCTGATAATAAATATGTTACGACAAATAGTTTGATTTGAAAGAGTTAAATCATTGTAGAGGGATAAAAAGTTACATAAATTTCAGGTATTGGTGATGATACTAAGTGGTATCAAAATTGGTAAACCAAGACGAAATGCTAGAGCGAAAAATAAGTTTAATATTTCAATTAATTATATCAATAATAATTTAAAATCACCGATCCTACCACTACAAATAATTTTTAATATTTTAAAAGACAGTATATAAAACATAAATATTGTTTATTGTACCTCAAATATATTTATTGCAAAAAATGAATGTAATGAGATCTACCTCGTATTTAATATAAAAATCGGTTATGTCAATTAATACGACCACTAAGGCCTTATATAAAGCGTCTAACCTCGATCAATGATCAGAAACAAATTATAACGGATTATACTGGTTCGAGGTTGTAGTGGTAGTCAAGATTCATGATTTTATTAATAAAATCAGTGGTTTTTATATTGAAGATTTTTTATGTAAAAAACTTATTGATTTTGATAATTCGAATTAATGGAAACTTTACAAGGCATTAATAAAATATATAAAACTACATAAAAACTTTTGTATGTAAATTACAATAATTATATAAAATTACTAAGAGAGAATCGCATACCTTTTTGATAAAATTTGTTATTTAGTCACTGTAAAATAAAAAAGCTTTGGAAGATTTTTTTGATTAACAATCCATCACGAAAGGAAGAGTATTTCAGAAATGTTTTTACTTTCTTAGAGTCTGATTGATAGGCACATTTAACAAAAAATTTGAATGAAGTTAAAAAAAAAGAAAGATTATTCAACAGATTCACCAAAAACTTGTTATTGGCCTATAATAAGATTGATTGGATCGATGCAGCACAGTTTTTGAGTGCACACTGCACGATTTCTATATTTAAAATAGAAATATTATTAATACTGTTAGCACAGTATTACTACAAACACAAAAAAACTCAAATTTCTGTAGCACACTTTAAGGGTATTGTAAGTGGTGGCGATTGCACTAATATACTGATTTCATGAACTCCCCTCTTTTTTTTTCTTAGCTATGGAGGAAAAAACCTTTTACCTGCTCCTTATGTTTTCGGGGGTGATTCAGTAAGATGGGACTTACCTCCAGCCCGCTTTCGTCTCAGGTTAGGCGCCAGTCATAGCCTCCCAGGGCGTTTGACAAGCAGTGTGGCAGTTTCACCCACTAAAACAACCCCCATTACCTACCCTGGTACTTGGTTATGCTACCAATATTGGCCTTCGTTCTCCATGAACTCCCCTCTAGGTTCAGGTGGAGGAATACGCATTAAAAACTACCAATATTTATTATTCAGAATTTTTCGGGTCTCTATCACATTAGTCACACACTTGCACAACAGCCTCGTTTTTCATTTTTAGGATTTAATTAAAAAAAGAACTATAATTTTCCATTAACAGCACGGGCTGGATATTTTCTTTAAAGGAGGCCAAACTAAATATAAAAACGAACCCATTTCGTGTTGATTGAGTCACACAGATGAAACACTTCCTCAAGGTTATCCTGAAAATTTTTCGTTGGATTGGCTGAGCTCTTCCATTGCCCTTTGCCCCAATAACGAGCAATATTTTTTATACCTGAAGAACTTCATAAAATAAAAAAGAAAAACAATTTAACACTACTTTATCGGTTACTCTAAGCTCTATACCAGTAAAGCCCTGGAGAATAGATTGTTTTAAAGCTTTTCTAATTCCCTTTTTCATATAATTTGGTATAGAATTTCTACCATAAAACTTACGGTTTCTATATTAGTTCTGGTAACAATCACTCTACTAGTATTACTTTTTAAATTTTTATTAAAAAATGAGTAATTTACAATGAACTATCCTCTCCGAAATAAACACAATAAGAAGCTTGTACTTTATTAGCAACGTGATGCTCTGCTTGAACTGCTGAAACGTAAACGTGAGGTAAATAATCATTTTTAATATTTTTGGTCTCATCTATCCACATATGATAATGAAAAAACAAATATGTATAACAAACGCGATTCTCAATTGGGTACATAAAACTTGTTGATCGAGCTGCACTTCTACTATAAAAGCTAATGATCGTTAATCATCCAAAAATATAACAATAACATTTTCTTGCTATCATTCACGAGTCGTGATCTATACAGATCAATGTTCTTGTCGAATTTCTATTCTATCTTACAAGAAAACACATATTATGAACATTTTTTGAGACTGTGTTCAGATATTCTCTAAATGCCTCAAGGAATTCATTTGTTTCATTAAATGAAGATTCCTCTTTCTATATAGCATCATCAAATATATAATCAATGTATTACAATATCATAATTAACTCCAGCCATATATTTCTCTGCTTTCTTAATATCGGAAAATTTTTGGTTGACTGGATTCTTGAATTTATCTATCGCTTTATAAAGCCGGCCTCTATTTTTATAAATCAACCAAAAAGTAACAATTTACACGTCACTATATATCCCAGGAGCATTACCTTCACGGACAGCATAATAACGACACTTTCGAAACATGATAAACTCTACGCATGAACAAAATTGATTCAAACAGAAACGCTACGGAGTAATGTATTCCCGGAATGTCTGGAGACATGGTATCAATTATTTTGTTTAGCAATATATTTGGAATAAATCACATGGAACAGTGATTATTTTGAGCCATTGAGCGAATGATAGATCCCTTCCTTATTAATGCTATTTCCCTACGCTAATTTTGTTTATTATTCAACAAAAGAAAAGGCAAGCGATGTTGGTTTCGACACGACTGGGGAAATGGATTACATAGAAAATGTATGTTGTTTAATGAAAAAACCAATTAAATGATCTCCGAAAGTTAAGCTGGAATAGATTATAAAATAACTCACTTTGGTATTGGATGGTTAATGTAGAAGAGTTCTATAACTTGTTCCCCTTTCATTTTGACAATTTAAAGCAATATATGGTTTGTAGTTAAAAATAATTAATTTAATTTACTTTTTCAATTATGGTAAGGCAAATATTCTTAAAAGTTAGGAGTAAAGTAAATTTAAGAATCAAATAATTTAATGTGTAGAAAGTGAAGTGTTTAAGAACTCGATCGTTAGGGGCCTACCATTTCTGATATTGATGTTTAATTTCAGCCCTTCGAATGAGTAATTTGTTGATAGATTTCTTCTCAAACTCTTTCCTATTTTAATTCTAATATCGTTATTTCGATCATATTCTCTACAAATTTTTCTAAAACGGAATATCAAGGATCTAAAATATTCAATCGTGGATAGGAAAAGAGGATACTTTAGATCCACAAATTTCGAATAAAATAACTTCTTGCTGAAATTTTTTCACTTAAAGTAGACAAAATATTTTATATTATTCATTTTTTTAGCTTCAATTGGTAAATCGAATTGACAGACTTAAGTATTATTATGGTTAAAAATAATTTACTTTTATATAAATATGTTGACTACCATTTAATCATTATTACCTTCCACTAATGGAGCTAATCCTAAATTCTATATTCATATCACAAATGTGCAATTTTATAAGTGTGCCTCGAAATAGACACGATTATCTGAATTTTAATTGTAACTGATATAATAAACAAACAAAATTGATATCTGCAATCCCATAGCCATCAATTTTGTGAAGTTTTTAAATATTTAATAATATATATTAAATTCATAAACCTATAGTCCATCAAAATTGATGAAAATACCTGTCATGCTGTAAGTACACGACTATAACCGAATCCTTTGTATTTAAAAGATGTAAACCACGCTGCGGCGGGGCAGTTCCAAAAACTCTGACCTAGTGATTATTGTTATTGTTATTATCTGGATATAGTCGATACCATGTCATTGTTCTCAAATTTTATTAAAAGCGGTCAACCTCCTCGAGGGTACCGCAATACCTTCAATATATAGAATATTTTTATTAATAAAATGTCATTATTTTTCATCTACCTGTTTCTATATATAGAATGGAAAATCCGATCCAAACGTGTCAGAGTTAGAGCAATTCTGTATTCGAAAAAGATATTGGAATTAAAATAGAATATTTATCGAAAAAAATTTATTTCGAAATACCCACAAATGTTGCTGTACTGAAATAATAAAAATAGATATGACGTGACTTTTGGATCATAAGGATGTTTACCACTTTCTTTACCAGATTTATTATATTTTCTATATTCTAATTTCAGTTCATAAATCTAAATGTGTATATGATCTCACTGGTTAATGTAATAAGGTTTAGTAACCTTTCATTTATTATCAAAAGCTTTTTAAGTTTTCGTAGTATAACATTACAAGTCAATTTCTAATAAATCGATTTTTGGAAACTCTATCGAAATGAATTAAATATAAAAATCAGGGTATAAATATATATATTGAAGAGCAATATTAATCTTTCATTGATTAATAGAATAATTTATATAGAAGACGGATTAGGTTTAGTTTTTTCCTCTTATTTAATGGATTTTAAAAATTCTAAAAATTTTATGTAGAGAAATAGAAGTAAGTATTATAATGCTTCTATATTTTTAATTTCCGATCTAATTTTTTGTTTTTTAGTCTAATTTATAGTTTCTTTTTTAGCATATAAAGGATCATATACATTTAACATTCTTTAAGAAATAAATTAATCATTTAGGCTGTATTAAGGTAATTATGACAGATATTTTTGGCACTATCAGGCCCCGACATTTATCTTTTAACCGGATACTCGCGAAATTATTAATTTAATTTTCATGTCTTTAATTAAACCAGTGGTTCCGAACCTTTTTCACATCACGGCATACCTATCACAAAAATAAAAATTTTCTACTCATAAAGCCTATTGTGCAATAAAATGATGAAAAAGAAGACCATATAAGGGGAATTTTTATTCATATTTAATCATGTTTTTATTGGTCTTACTAAAAGCTTAATTTACAATGTCTATGATTTACAACACTTAAATATTAAATAATAATTATCTACAAAGAATCTTATAAACGTGATATAAAGCATAACAACCCTTACCAATTAGTATGCAAGAAACTTTTAGATTCCAGAAATTCAGTAATTTTGGATTGCGCAAGGTCATCATAATTAAGAAATTCAATGTCTTCATTAAACAAAATAAAATGTCTTT
>LDMZ01050065.1:0-10602 GCA_001455285.1 Sphaeromyxa zaharoni
AAAAAAATATCAACACGTTCTTCTGACAGGGATAACGATATCATCATTGACGTCAAAATGATATCATAACCAACTTTGACCTACCCATAAGTTCTATTCCAGATATCCAAAGAGCTTCTACATTGATCAAAACAATTAAAAAACTGAGATATAATGAAAAGCTAAAAAATCAGAACGCAGCAATGACTACACATAAATAAGAGACTCTAGTTAGGTATCATCATTATCATAATACTTAGCTTTGATAAATTCTAGACTTACACTAATCAGTCCGATACATGAAAAACTATACAAACGGACGACAGAAAACAGCCAAACCACGAGTATAGATACACATGCGCGTTATCATAAATATTCGACTAATCGCCTATGTTCGATTTTCACGAACTAGTTCAGGTGTCTTTCATTGTTTCATGGCTTGATCTCTAATTATTTGTCAAATGTACTTTTATAGCGTTTATTTTATATTTTCTTTCGTTAGAGTTCGTTACTGTGCTCTAATTGAAGTCTTTTTTTGGATAACCAACATGGTATTGTTAATTTGCAGCCATCATTGTCATTTAATCTTCCGTTTTGTTTATTGGTTCACATAAGTGTTTTTTGTCCAGGATTACATTTATGAAGGGTTTTACGCATTTAATCGTGAATAAGTATTCAATAAATAAAAACAAGCTATGTTAACCTGTGAATTCTTTCTTTTTTCAAATTTTGAGGTCCACGTATAAGTTTATATTGGGGCTAAGGTGCGGGAAATTACAAATAGTCAATGAATATAGAAGTTTTCTCGAAATTATTATTTTTATCTTTTAATGATCGTGTTTAAGTATTTTTTTAATTTATTTTTAAAGTAGTAAAAACGCTTGATAATTCTATTTTAATCTAAAACCCTCGAGATCACTCAATAATCTTTGGTTTCAACTTCAAATTTTACTTTAAAACGCGAAATTTATCATTAAATCATTTGGATTTGTAAAGAATACTCATGTTTACGTAGAAAGAAGGACGGAAGATATTATGTAAGGATTCAGCTTTTGGACCGTTTTGATTTGGTTCCATTAATGGCTGTTTGATGCTAGTTTGTATTAAAGTTCTTCAATGTGTATAATTTTGTACCGGGTGCCTTAGGTACGGGTAAAATCGATTGAAAATTTGTGATGCAGATGGTAAAGGTTTATCTTTTGTTTTGAAGAAAATTCTGTTCAAAAGTGAAAACTTGAAAGATATTTTTTCCCTTTATCAGAGTTTTAGGTGAATTAATCCTGATATCGTGTTCAATGATAAGAACTAAGCATGAGTGAA
Organism: Sphaeromyxa zaharoni; assembly: GCA_001455285.1. Classification (NCBI taxonomy): domain Eukaryota; kingdom Metazoa; phylum Cnidaria; class Myxozoa; order Bivalvulida; family Sphaeromyxidae; genus Sphaeromyxa; species Sphaeromyxa zaharoni. The sequence goes on from LDMZ01050065.1 coordinate 1,300, forward strand.
CTGATGCATTCTAGTTTCTGTCTGAAAAAATTAGAGATATTGTTGCGGTCTGTCACATCCCTAATATGTATATTGTAGCATACTCATAGTGGTGCTGATCCTTTTAAAGGTAAATTTTTATTACGGACTTATCCCCGTCGTTGGCATAAACTTTATCATGGGTATAGATGTAAAACAATATTTAGAAAACATTGCATTATAAAAGTTATATTCGCCGCTCCGGCTTACGCGAGGCTTCTCTTTTAACACTTAAAAAAACCTTTATGGGTCACTACAATATATTTTATGGAATATGTTCTTTACCCGTTTTTAGGATCAACAATCCTTGTTTTTTTGACCATTTTACGCACTCGTGACTCAAACATTGTTATTGTTAATAATATGATGTTATGTTTTTTTTGACATTTTTATTTGTACTGATTTGCATTCTTTAATTAAAGATTCATAAAAACTATCTGAGTTAAAAATCATGTTTTCTGGGTTATTTTTAGTATAATAAATAATAAGATGGGATATATAACTGATTATCGTTTGCGATTCCGAATTTAAAATTTTTAATGTCATGATCCTTTTAGCTCAATCGAACACTTTACACAACCCTGCTTTGATCGGAATGTATTTTTCATTAATTTAGTCTTTTTTCAAAGTTCTGGATAACCGTATAAGGTACACCTTCTTTAAAGGAATGATTAATTTCGTCTTTGATTCCCTGTTCATAATTATTAATATTGTCGTGAACTCACGTGAGTCCTCGACAAACCTTTTAAGGAGCAACACGAGGCGTTGCAACGGTATTTAAACTCAGTACTAACGACTAGTTTAGTTTATTCATAACAATATCATACATAGTCATGACGGCTAAGGACCATTTATTTGAATATCGTGTACCGGTTGGACGATATTCAGCCTTAAATTATTACTTGCCAACTTCCAAGTTGCCGAGTGATTTCTCAGAAATATGTATCAAAATTTGTGGCAATTTATCACGTTTTGATATTTGTAAATTTTAATCATGTCTTTAATAAATCGTTTGGGTATCTGTATATTGAATCCTTCCTAGTAATTAAGAGACTAAAAGATTATAGGTGAAGAGAAACAGTTATAAAGCATCGATTTATTACAACATTACAAATTTTAAAGATTTATTAAGTGTAAAATACATAAAAGTTAAGTAAATTAATAGTTATTAACTCTTCTTCTACTGAATGAAAAGAACTACGTTTGCTTCAATGAATTCCACCCGGCCTTTACACAAAAATTTACTTAGAGACTTATAATTTCGCTTTAACTTATGCAAAGTGAAATAAGATGGGTTCCTAAGATTAATTTTAAAACAGACGCCTCGTTGGATTAATTTATGGCATTATATATACGCAAATAAGTTAGTTTAAAATCTTCTTCCTTTAAAATATTTTATTCCACTTGAATCTCTGGAATTTATTTCATTTGCGAACTTATATGACTAAAATTCAAATCATACCGAAGTATTATAATATTTTTGTATTAGGTCGTCAATGGTAAATTTATATAAAACCGATTCAGAAAATATCCTTTTTTAATTTTTTATTTACCTTAAAAATTTCAAAACTAAATTAAATTTGCAGAAAAAGCAATTTAAAATGGTGAAAAAAAGAGATCAATACCAGTTTTTTTGATTAAAAATATTCTATGATTTGTTGATTATGAATAGAACATGCAAAATCTTTACTATAAAGATTTTTATTCAAATAACACAAGGTTCATTTTTTAATGATAAAACAGAAATTAATGAAATCTAGCATATAAAGTTTTCATTTTTAAATTTTATTTTATTTTATAAATTACTACAAGTATATTGAAGAATTCTTAGATACTCTAACAGTTTTTTATCCTTTGGATAGAAGGAAAAATGTAATTATATAAAATGGATTCTCTGGAGTCACACTAGATAAAAAGAGGTTAGTGTTCTTATTAAATTAAAAACACTACTAAATAGTATAAAAAAGGCTTTTTAATAAAGCTTTGGAATCTTAGAGAATCAACATCTCATACCACCCTATCAACATACTTCCGTTTCGAACTTAATAAATTCATTAAAAGAGTGAATATAACACTTTTAATCTTACATGAATTTTAAATTAAATTTTTCAAGCCATCACGATAAGCAGTGTGCCAAATTAAGAAAAAATATTGCGATAATTTTAATTTACATCACAATATTTTCAAACATCTGACAAATGCAATTTAGAATTCTAAAATTATGATATATTAAAATACCAGGGATGTAGGCTAACAATTTTTAATTTTAAATAATATTAAGAACCGTTTTACTTCTTAAATTTAAAAATCCCTATATTTATTAATGCATATTTTTCTATCTGTTTACTCGTGTCGACACAATTGCCAAAACTAATTGACTCAAAGATGAAGTTCCATTACATTAATCATTATTATTAAGTGGTCAACCATTCCATAATTTTATTTCAATTTACAGGTGGCAATGCAATTTTCTACGTTACTACATATTGAGCTAATTCCAGTAAACTTCGTAAAGTTTCGACAGTACGAAAGATTATTTTTCGAAGATTTGTGTGTAAAATTCCAATCACTTTGGTCGAATCATAATAAACGTTAAGATCTTGACGTGTATTCAATAATAAGTATAGACCAATATAAGTATTAATAGGAAGGAACAGAACCTTCTAACAAAAGACATGATAAATCCAAACCTTTCCTATTACTTATACAAGAAAGCTTGCTGCTTTGCTGAAAAAAATACTGTTGATATATATTATGCTTAGAATTATATGTTAAATGTATCAGATATAAAAGTGATTAAATGAATTTAATTAATAGTTTCTTGATTGGAACTTTTTCATTTTATGGTAATACGAATATTAAATAGCTATAAACACAAAGATGAAAATTATGGATTAAGGTCAAACATCTGACACACTAAAGTAGCACAATATTCTTAAACAATTATTCATAGAAAAATACGTATTTTTAAAAAAGTCAAATCATAGGGGAAAATAGAGATATTTTAGGATAAATATATAATATATTATTCGTTTTAATGGGGTCTTAAACTAAAAATATCCAGGAAGTAAGGGTTGAGAGGTTCTGACATGCTCCTCGTATCTTTAAAAGTTTATCTACCGATCAAAATTAATATTTACGTCGGATTTTGTTAACGCGTATTATATTGATTGGAGCTTTCAAATCTATTAATAAAATATTAGATAGGTAAATATATATGCCTAAGTGAACTGTACGAGATGGTAACCTTACGATCTTGTCCTTAAGAAGAAATGAGAAATCAGCCCTAAGATGCATGCTTTTGGAAAAGGTTTCAATTTTAAAGGAGCTAATTGTATGTCTACTTGTGATATGTTCTGATCTCCCATCTTTACATCTAACCTCTTGGTCTGTATTAACTATTCTGCAAATGAAAAGGCATTCATATCTATTCAACGATCCATCAAAGTACATGATACTGTATTCAACCAACCCACGAAACGTCTTAATATAGTAATAGACTGTTGCATCTTTTCCTAACGCAAGGTCTGAATGTTTATATAAAATTTTATTTTTAGGTAATTTTACCGAATACCCAGTGTAATGAAATACTATGTGACATCACATTGTAGCTCGGACCGGAGTCAGTTGAAGATCTTCTGTAGAAAACATGTACCGATTTTCCTATTAATTGAAAATATTTTTTAATCCAAATATCTTTCCCAACAATATGAACTTCCAGGCCCAAGAGCCTTAATTTTTGGTTTTGGCTATGTTCAATTGTTTTGCATATTTTTTCATCGACTTCACAGAACCCAATCTTTTCAATATAGAAACTTTCATTAAGTTCCTTTGGAAATGGGATATGGAAACGTCCTCTATCAAATTTAATCAAACTGGTGGATCTAATCATCGGCATCAATAACTAAAATAAATTATTCAGTTTTTTATGCTGCTCTTACAGATCCAATAAATTGAGGAACATATTTGCTTGGATCCGCTGTTATCTGTCCTATTCAACAATATTTTGTAAGAACCAATAACAAAACCCACGAATATCCTGTGTAGCTGCACAATATTCTTAAGCGATTCTGATGAATAACGAAAAACAAAAATCTGCTTATGCATTTGGGGGATGATATTCTGAAAGGTTAGACAGGCGGTGCTGGTTTTGATTAAATGAGAGAAGAGGGATGCGATGATCCACCCATTAGATTCAAATTGGACGAAGGAGTTGTCTTGTTTAATTATCCGAAGGTCATAAAACATTAATTCTTTAGAACGTGGCACCCCACAAATTGAAAAAGTATCACCTAACTTGACCAAGTGTTTGTGAACCTTCTGTTGTATCCCGATGCCTTTTTTCCCCGTAACCGTAGCAACCAACAAGAGGTAGCAACAACTGATCATCATGTTAATAGCACGAGTAAGTTTAGTGTGCTCAGCCTCATTAATTATTTGATAAAGCAGCAATGCGGTAGTTTATCGCTTTGTGGTAATCGATCTTATGAGATACGATCAGATATTAAAATAATTTATGCCATTTCCCAAAAAATTTAAACTATGTTATCATATACACAAAGCTAGAACATTTCTTTCAAAAATATCTTCAATATTAGATGATTGTTCAAATATATTTTAATTTATATTTCGATCGATAATGTTAAAGATATCTTTTGTACCTGATATATATAGCTTCTAATGGTTAATATATGTTTTACATACCTTTTCAATATATAAATAACACTGTATTGTCTTAATATCAGATACATACAAGCTATAATATTATCAAAAGATTTTATTCCAAAAAATGACTTCAATAAATTTCAACTTTACATTTCTTCTTTTATTAATGTAGAAATTTTTTATTTAAAGAAATGCCATGCTAAATACGTAACAACGATCAATTTATTATATTTTTAATTTAAGGACGTAAAAATTCCTTAAGCAAAGAATCACGTATGAATATGAGTTATAGATAAAAATATACAATAACAAAATAAATACTTCATTTATCATTCATTATGTTAAAAGGCCAAGGTTTTTGGCTTAGAAAAGATTATTCTACATGGACAAATACATGTGATTCAGTATACATTATTAACAAGGATGATTTTCGAAACTTTTATGAATTTTTAATAAAAAAAACATAATAAATTTGTATTTATATATTGATCATATTTTCGACTTGAATTATATCCGTCACAGTTTTATTAAACCGAAAATGGATCAAAATATTGAGTTTCATGATAAGGTCATCAGTCAATTTCAACAAGTCGTAGGATAAATGCTTTCTAGTAAGAAGGTAATAGGTATAATGTTTTTTCTGTGGAAATTTACAATGAAATTGGAAAGTATCCGTATGTTGGTACCTAGGAAAATCAACAAGAATGATTGATTTTACTAAAAAAATACTTTCTACTGTATTGATGTAATCTTCGTTTTCTAAAAGCTTGCAAATATTTTGAGCAAAAACATAGAATTTCATTTATCTTTTGAAAAATTTTAAAGTTTTTAAACATTGATCATACTGAAACAATAATATATTTTTGAGAGTTCATTTATCTCGCCCAAAACCTGAAAGATTATATTATTATAACTTCTACCGCATATTTCTCTAAAATCGTAAATAATTTTAAAAATTTATTAAATTCCGCCGCAAAATACAAAACATGATCATTGTAAATAATTTGAAATCTCACAGGGACCTGGATGGTTTGAAAGTGGTAGTTAACAATTAATAATTTTGGTTAATGTTATCTAAACAGATAATGCTGTACAAATAAATAAAAAAATTAATCTAATAGGGTTATCGAAAGAATTTTTGATGCAGATTAAATGATTTTAAAATTAGAGTTTAAACCCGGATATATATCCCAGGACAGTCACGTCGTTATATCAACCTGTTTTTCCTCAAACTGGTTTGTATTATCAAATCCATGCAAAGTCTTGTAAAAACATCATTAAAACCTCCCTCGTATTTGCGATTTATTATCTCAAGTTTAATTTAAAAACAAATAAAATGATGCAAACAGTGTGAGTAGCTATTCTTGACATGATACGAGTCGAGGAATTGAACGCTTCGGTGGTTTTTTTCCTAACAAGAGTATGAAAAACCTCCCTCTTGCTATCTTATCAACCTACTCAATGTTGAACTCGTTTTAGATTGAAGTATTTATATAATAATAATGAAAGTTATCGAAATCACGTTATAATATTAGTTCAATTTGGTTTGAGATTGTTATGAAATTATACCAGGTAAGCGTATTTTGTATCAGATCTCATGATATACCCAAATAAATATATTAAATTATTAATTACTGTTAATTCCTTGAGTCCATCAGTAATTCTAGCGTTGGAATTGCTATAAAAATTAAAAAATCTGATAGCAACTTCTATATCCGTCCCCTAGAACCTTCTCAGTTAAATTTAACCCTGTTTAGCAATCGATTGATCATACTATCATAATCCAGTTAACGGATTAAGATATTACGGTAATAACTGGAGCGGCTCCTATTACCACCTAATATATTATAATTAAACGTGACAATGCCGCCTCGGCGCGGTATTAAAGTTTTTATTTTAGAATACATAGACTTTATATATATACTTATGTATTCAAACATCGCTACCGACATCGACTCGCCACAGCATTGGGTGTTCAGTACGTACCCTAAGACCAAAATTAGGTCAATTTATTTGTTGCGGTTGCAGAACCCAGCTGCAAATGTCGATTGTCACAATATGTTTGAAAATTATTATAGACAAATTTCTTAAAAAGGAATAAGATTTATTTGACTATACCAAAAGTAAAATTTAATGGTTTTCATAAATTTACATCTAAATTTTGGTCAAGGAACAGTTTAAGACAAACAGTATAATTGATACGATCGATTACGCAACTTGCAAAAACTGATTAAAACAAATTAGCAAGCCGAAGTAGACTGAAAGACTCCAGGTTACCCCCAAAATTTTTTGAATCCATAAAATATATACCATGCATATAAAGCGTAATTATTCTTAATCATTTGTATGTCTATACTTAGCAGCATATTTTGCGGGATTATGTTAAATCATAATGATCGTTAAATAGATATATAGGCAAAAAATATAGAATTAATTCCTAAGGTGCCATCTAAAATAGGTTCTTTTTCCCTTATTCTTCAAAAACAAATCCAAATTTATAGAGAATAAAAGCACTACCAAATGCAATTAAATAGATGATTTTTAAGAAAAATACCAAATTTTTTTTAGGTATTTCAGGTTTTTTCTTAAATTTTTATAATTTTATAAGGATTTGTTTTAATTAAATCCTAATTATTTCTGTTAAGTTTCAGATTATAAAAAATATATTTGATTTAACTTCCAATAGTTAAAGTTTTTCTTTGATTCATTTCGATGCCAAAAGCCTTGACAATCGTTTTCATAAAGAATAGGGATTGGTTTAACGAATAAAATCTTAGAGATGTAACCAAAAATTCTTGAATGAAAGATTCAACCGAAGACAAAGAATTAAAAATAAATTTTCCATTACCTGCAGTTTATCAAAATGTTTAATAAATCACTTTATGCAAAAGATTTTATGGCAACATTATACATTATCCCAGAAACACTGTCAAAAGAGGAGTGAGTTATGATTCTAAATTCAAATTCTCTTAATCAAAAAAAAGGAGAGAGCTACACTACAACCCATATCAACATTCATCCTTTGATTTATGAATGCGTAAAACATTTACGAGCATGAATGAAACATATCCTAAAAACATATAAAATAATTATAAAAAAGCATAAACCAAAATTTGTAAAAAGCTATAGTTATATCACAGTAGATACATGGGGGAGGTGCTATATCTACTTTTGTTACAAATTTGATGTAAAATTTCCTTAAACATAACAAGGCAGATCATATAATACACTCAACATTCATCAAGGACTACTCATTTTACTTCCATCTGCTTGTGTAAAATCCAAACAATCCATTTAACTTTCAGGTAAAACAAAAAGAAAAAATACCACTAAAACTAAAATAATTCACACATAATACCGTTAATTTTCTTTATAAGGTATATTACCCTTCTTATACCCACATAAAAATTAGCGCTATCACACGATGGGTGTCATATTTGATATCCATGAAAAAATCCATTCATCTAAAAAATTATAAAAACGATATTATCGTAATCCTAGTTTAAGTTATTCAGTCCAATTATAGCACACCATTTCCAGCTTTATACTCTGTTTACGGGCCAGTTTGTTGAACATTTGTCATCGAGTAATTGTTTTTACTATTTGAGGGTTCACAAATTTTGTGCCACGTTTTAACTCCTTCGTTTAAAAAAATTTAGCATTTTTATAATCGATGTGTCAAGAATGAATCTTTATTGGTAATAGCTTATTTTCAACAATTTCACAAAATCCCTTTTAGTTTGTTCATTGTATTTCCTTTTAAACGCTTGGTCTTCCTTAAAGTACATTACATAGACATTAAATGAAACCATGTCAATGAAATTAAAAAATATATAATTTTCCATCATTTTAGTTTTCTTTTGGAAGAATAGAATCATATATCTTAATTAGTAGCGCCAACAATTCTTATTGTAGTGTTTAAATAAGTAATAATTTTAAGACTTGTTTCATTCAAAACTAGCTTCTCCTATATTAAATACTGACAAGAGAACAATATATATATATTTTTAATAGGGCAATACTTAATAAATGCAATTATTTCCTTAAGTAGGAACTGAATCATTTTACTTTTCTGAGATAACCTATTGGATTACCTTTAGTTATCTGATGGGTCGCAAAGATGGATCTACTGTCTCTGTGGATCCACACTGGATTGTGACTGGCCGATGTAGAATAAGTAGTCATGAAAGTATGATGCAATATAAATATTCTTGTATTGTAAAAAATTATTATAACGATAGAAAGCGTGCCTCTAACTAACTCTACGAACTACTACGATAACTAACGATTACGTTACATACGTTCCTCTCTTTATAAATGAGCAGACATAATCTGAGAGATATGGTGGCTTTTTTCTGGTTCTAGCTGATCTTCTTCCGATCGTGAACTGTTGATTTTCCTTGGATTTTTCTGGGCTATCTCCTTTAGAATATGGTTCTGAAAATGGAAGATTACACCTATATAGTAAGTTATGGTTGACCTTTATGGTTCTAAATGGGAAGTTGAGCTCTTTTATTTCATACACTGGATGTCGTGCATGCACTACCACGAAAGGACCCGTAAACTTTTTATTTAGCTTACCTGACTCGTTAGACTTTAGAATAATGTGATCTCCCTTTT
>LDMZ01050113.1:0-13498 GCA_001455285.1 Sphaeromyxa zaharoni
TTTCGGTTTTGGCATCGGTATCCTCTGCAAGGTAAGGGTAACAAATTTGTTTTTGTGATAATGGACTACTTCTCGACATACGCAGCTGCTTTCTCTATGCCATACATTGATGCGAAAAGTATTTTAAAAATATTTATTGAAAAATTTGTTCACAGTTGTGGAATGCCCATTTTAGTACATTCCGATCAGAGGGCCAATTTTGAGTCTGAACTTTTCAAGAAAACTCTTAAAAGGATGGGAGTGCATAAAACTCGAGCTACAACTTAGCACCATCAGTCGAACGGGCTGTTTAAATGCTTTAATCGTACACTCATAAATATGTTGAGCAAAAGTATTTCAAGGTTAAAAAATAGGAAAGAGACCTACCCTCATTAATTTTTGCATATAATTGTTCAAAGCCATAGTCAACTGGAGTATCTCCTTTCGAAATCATATTTAAAAGACCACCATATCTTCCGGTGGATACTGTGTTTAACTCTGATGTTAATGGATTTAGAGATTTCAGGCCTAAAGAAATCACAAATTTTCTAAACCACATTAATGTACACTCAAGGAATTCCTTATAAAATCAAACTAATAATCACATCAAAAATGCAAAAGATGCTGAAATACGAAAAGATGACTTTGTTTATGCATACTTTCCAACCGACAAGAATAGCTCGAAAACAAAATTATCTAAATTAAGGAGAGGTTCCTTTAGAATACTGAAGATCACTTATCCAATTGTTAAAGTTGAAATTGACAGGAAAACGGCAAGAGTCCACATTAATCGATGTAAATTACAAATGGAAAGAAAAATTGAAAATAATAAAAAAAATTTGTTAACCAACATTAGAGATCAATGGAGAAGACGAGCCAACAAATAATATTTAATATCCTGGGGATGCTATAAATTAAATTCGATGTTATGACTCAAGAAAGGACAGTCAGAATACCCTTGAAAGTATTCATCCACCTACCTGGAACAGAAGATTACCCAATTACCTCAAAGATTACAATGCTGACGTTTTTGGGGATGGAAGGTGTGTAACCAATAAATAGTTGAAATTAACTCTAGCGGTTTATCGGACAGTCTAGTTTAGGAGGCTGATATATTTGATTCTCGTGGTTAGTTACAGTACACAAAGTAAATTAAATTAGTTGATAAAATATCTTCATGTATTAGTACTATAGGGGGGTGCACTTAACCAAAAGTATTACTTTTTAATTTTCTTTTGCATTTTACGTAACAATTTTGAAATCTCTTCCGATAATCCACGGCTTATATGTCATTGCATCTTTTTACTCACTTATTATCCTCGTTTTAGCAATAAAAATAAATAGAACTTTTATTCCGACCCATTGACACCTCCTCTAGCAGTTTTAACGAGTAACAAATTTTATATCGAACCAGCATTGGTGTTAGTGTGACCCGATTCTGATATATATCGGCCATAAAATACTAAAACATTTTCGTTTAGGATAAGGGAAAACTTTTTATCATAAATCTTCCTCTGTATGCTTTTAAAGGTTTAATTGTTAGCATACTTTCTCAAAATTAGTTTGTAGATATAAAATCATAAAGTATTTTGCAATATAAAATTTTATTAATTATAAACATCTATAGTTTGATTTTTATTGTCTCGATTTACACGGTACCGTCCATCGAATTTTCACCAAAAAATTTTAAACTATCAATCTTTGATTGTTTTCATAAAAATATATAATATTAAATACAATTTTTTTATTGTAAATTCAAATATGGTTAAATAATTATACTTAAGGCATTTGTAGCCAAATTATTCAAAAATATATCCTTCAATACATGGTGCTTGGCATATTCCCTTTTTTCTATAATAGGTAGCACAACTTTCTGGGATTATTTGAATCGATTGCAGGTTAAACTATCAAAGGTCTTGTGGATTTACAGGCTTCAACCTTATTAGGATCGCTTTTTGACTATAAAACTTTCTTGATTGGATTAAAAAAACAGGCTATAAATACAGATTATATGTGTTACCTCTATGTTTCTAGTAAATGACTGAACCTTTTGGTTTTTTGTGGAAGGGATCGTTGTCCATAATAACGATCATGTTTTCCATGTTTCGTTGAAAAAAATTGAAAAAAAATCTGTTAAGCAATTACAAAAATTTTTACTGTTGTGAGAGTCCTCTCACTTTAAAATAAAAATTACCTTTGTTACATATAGCCAAAAACGTGGTTCAATATAATAATCGATTAATAATGCCTGCGCATGGTAATTTAGAAATCAATTAAATATAATAATTGTGTGTTTCACCCCTCATTGATCATAGAAATCTGAACAGTAAAATTTTTTACTCGGTTAGTTTAAAATACCTTAACAGATGAAGTTCCTCTCATTGCCCGCTCAAAATAAGAAGTTTTTATTGCTTGAAATCCGGTTTTATCAAAGAAAATTATTACTTCTTTTTATAGAGCGCATTTTTTTCAGTCATCTACTGTTGATCAAGTTTTTTTTTCTTTCGCAAATTTTATATTTAAGTAAAAGTCAGACAGCACTTGTAACACCCTGCTATGAAATTATTGCGCCAGATCTTTCGTTATGTGTATTTTTAGCGTTTTCTAGTTTCTGCTTCTTTTTTCATCTACGATATCCTTGGCTAATTCATTTTATGAATCAGTTAAAATTGAGCTATGATTTCCCTCTTCTGAAAACTACTTCCTCCTTCCTATAATCTTATATACTGATTATTTCCTCTAAATATTTAATATTTTAAATTAACGTTTCTTTGACTGTTTTTCCGTTGTTTAGAGTAGAAATAATAAATTTCTAATCTCATTTGAAATATTTTAATTTTTTAGCAATTTTTTTTCTATGAATACGTTTCTGGCCAACAAAACTTAACGGATAAATTTACTGGCTTGACTAAATCTCTTCATCTTGGAATTACACTAAATGGAATCATATATAGATCACACTTTTCTGTCAGGCTGTAAAGTGATTAACACAATCTTCACACTTGTTTCAAGCTATTGATATACTCAGCTAGTAATACTAAAGTAAAGGAGTTTTTAAAGCTCTAAGAAATCATTTTAACTCTAATCCCTACAATAAATGATTTATCATTATAGGTTACCCTATAAAGTTTTGTCTAGATTTAATTATTAATTATTGCTGAATGAAACAAAACTAATCCACAAAATATTTTATTGACATTTCTTAATCGTGTAGATTATTTAGTTGTTCTAGCAATTTTAAATCATAAATTAAAACTTTAACTCATTTTTGCATCTTTTTATGATCTTTAACTTAATATACTAATGTTTGATTTATGCTCAGTATTTGTTAACACTTTCTCTTTGAGCCATCTTCGGTAAAATTTTAAAATCAACATATTTAAACCTACAATTCTAAACATACCGATAGAGGAAAAAAATAAAAATCTTTAAATGATGACTCGTGTATAAAAATTGACAAATTTCACATATTAATCGTTTGTGAATATTGTGGATATTAGTTTAGAAACTTCCTTTTTACAAATACATTTTTAGGCTTTAAGATATTACTGTATTTATTATTAAACGTTTCTCTAAGCATCATAGCACAAATATCAGCTGATCTCCATTAATAATAGTTACAAATATCATATTATAGAATGTAGAATCTATAATTTACATACATTAAATCTGAAATAATGTAAAATTTAAAAATATATAATTTTACTAAAGTACAATGTTAAATTTAACTGTATTAGCTGATAAATATTTTAGAGAATCAAATAATTTTGTATATATGGGTTGATAAATAACCAATTTTTTATTTAATCAATACAAAGGATTCTCCTCAATAAAAATTTGATATTGGATTTGATCATCATATTAACAAAACCTTTGTTCGTGGTTTTTTATTATTTCAAAATATGAATTATATAATTATATATTTAGCACTTAGTTATACATCATTATGCAAGAAAATGTATCGATACTCAATTCGGGTTACAAACCGACCATTTTTGAATATATGTAACCTACGAAATTTATATATTCACCTATCACATACACGATTTCAGTAACAAACTATTTTTAAATATATATATATATATATATATATATATATTCAAATAAAAGGTTTACTAACAGAGATGTAAAACGAGTTTTTTAAATTTTAAATATTTATATAAAAGCAGCTCGATGATGATATATACCCATTCTTATTTTATATAAATTTGATCTTGATAAATGCAAGATTTTTAAAAATTTTATTTTTTATTTCACAAAACATTCCAAAAATAATATGAAATTTTTTATTTTTAAGGTAAAAATAATCTTAATCTACAAAAAAAAACAAGTTCTATAGATTTCATTACCAGATATTATTGTATTGAAGTAAATTCATATCCTTGCTATGTTATTTATAGTAATGATATTCAAAATTTGCTTCAAAAACCTTAAAGCATCAAAATTAATCCATTTCTCATATGTAGTTAAATAGTTTCATAGATCAACAAAGAGAATCCCTTATAAATTTCGGATTAATTTTTATAATATTAAAAAATAGATTCCTGTTACATGCCACCTATGTTTTCTAGAAAAGTTATTGTAAATAAAAATGCTTAATTTTATATCACTTTAATAGTATCGGAAAAGACATAAATTTGTAATTCCTTTCTTCAATAATTTGGTCTTCACCAATTGGGTAAAAAATATTTTAAACAACTCGGGAAAATGGTGATAATTTATTACGCTTTCCAAATATTATTAATATAGTTACTTTTTTGAAATTTTCATGATTTCAAACTAACATTATTCGTTTGTTTTATAAGAATATATTATCGTGCAGGAATAAGGCTCTCAGGATATTTATTCGGTTTACAACGGAAAACAATCGATCCCAAAACACTTATTTAGAACGCCACAGACGGGCGACGTAGTGCGAATGGATATTATCATTCAGAATTAACTCTGACAGTAATGGTTTCATGTGATGTGCATCTTGAATAGCCACAGGTTGGGTATTCGATACCCGCTCTTTTAATGTGATATGGCTAAGGAATTTTTCCTCCAACTCCATTTATGATAATATTGTTTCGACTTATTCAGTTATCTTTATAAAAACACAAGTGATAATAAACCATTGTTCTTATACCTTGAAAATTCATGAGTTAAGCCCACCAGCATATTTTATTATAAAAATGTCTTAAAAATTTTATTCCTAATATACTAATTAGTAAAATTCTAAAATTTACTGTGCTCTTCATCATGTATATAAAATCAATGAAAATTATTCAGATGCAATATATTTTTTACAATAATAAATTTCACAATATATGATTTCACAGCTTTATTTGAATTTCTAGACGTGTATTAGAACAAAACATTATTACCCCAATATCATTTAAAACTTCTTTCAAATATCAAATGAAGTTCATAAATTTGGGAGTAATCAAATTTTTGAATATTTTAGTTTAAGTATAACTATTTATAATAAGTAAATAATTAAAACCATTCACTTCATTTAAAAAATCTTTCAAAAAATTGCAATTATATATGATTTAAAAGTGTAATATATATTCTAAAACATTTGAAATTATATAAAATCAGGTAGGATTGATATGTTTCGTTAAAAATGTATCGGATAACTTTCTCCGGTTAATAAAATAACTTTCGTTTAGCTTAATAACAAAAAGAAATGGACGGGAATTCATTAAAATGATCTTAATATAGTTAAAAGTTTTTAAAAACGAAGTCAGAATGGAATTCAATACTGTTAAAAAGTTAGAAATACATCCATCTACCAAATATCTCTAATATATAAAAGCGATGGGCTGAAAATGAAATGAAAACTAAGTCTTAGCAGTCGTTTAATCAGCCTTAACAACTCAAAAGTTCATACAATTCTATTACATTCAATTAACATATTCTATAGAATCCTCAAAAGAGCTAATATTAATTAATGAAGAATAGTATAAAACCTTGAAAATCACTGATTTTAAAATAATATTATAGATTGGAAAATCCCTTATTTATGTTATATTAATACTACACAAAATTTGTTCCACAATTCAGTTCCGCGACGATATTAAAAGACACAACTCTTGTATCTGTTGCCATCATTTAACTCATGATTTTTTTAATCATGGGTTAAGACCTTATAGCTGTACATTTATATCTGGAAAATTTCTGTTTAAGCATATCAAACTGTATTATTATGCCAATCCTCCGTGTCCAATTTCAAGCAAAAATCAATTCTTTATGCAGTTGACGGGCTGAAAAATAGGTTAATGGAATAAAAGTTTTAATATATTGTGTTTTTAAGACCAACTCTATCAAATTCTTAATGTATCTGATCAAAAACTAAAACAGATATGGGATGTATTGGGAAATTATCTGAAGAATTAGTTACTGTCTATTTCGATAAAAGCAGCTAAACCCAGATCATTTGTTCCTATCGAAACCTTTTTTTATTCATTGGACCCTTCATTAAATTATCAATTTGTATTAAAATTTTAAAAATCTCTCTACTATTTTATTAATTTTTCTTGAAAAAATAATTTACTATAGAATATCTTATGCAACCTTAAAAGATCGAACCAATATTTCCAATTTCACTATTATTATGTCTTTATAGAAATAATCTAATATACAATAATGTAGAGAGAAACCACAAAGGGTTTGGGAAATTATTTTGTTACCATTCAATGATATGAACATTTATACTAAATAAATTTTATTCAAATGAAAAATAAAAATATTGCAAATAAACATTATAAGTTTTCCT
The DNA here is from genome assembly GCA_001455285.1 of Sphaeromyxa zaharoni. Lineage (NCBI taxonomy): Eukaryota > Metazoa > Cnidaria > Myxozoa > Bivalvulida > Sphaeromyxidae > Sphaeromyxa > Sphaeromyxa zaharoni. The sequence goes on from LDMZ01050113.1 coordinate 6,740, forward strand.
AAAATAAAGTAAGAAATGGTATGAATATAAATTGTAGGAAAAAATATATAGTTAAATACTATCAGCGAACGAGCCTTGAAACAATTATGAAGATAATCAAAATTATATCTTTCAAAAATTAATTTGTATTTATGTATACTACTCTGTAAAAATTAGAATTAGATTTTTATTACTTTAAATAAGATAATATTGTCGTGATTTATCGTCCGACTATGAAATACAGATGCGTTTTGCGGCCATAAAAAACAATTAATTGTTTAATTAATGCGGCGAGCTTTATATATTATTTTACAATTGAGATTTCGAATTACATGCTCAAGGTCACTCCCTCCGTAGGAGGCCTTTCTGCCCTTAGCCGTTATATGGGAACCTCTTAGGCTCTTGAAGTTAACACCAGAACATCCAGGTTTTCTTACTTTTTCAATTAACTATTATCTTTTAATAATTTTTTTCAAATAAAATAGAATATATAGTAGAAATCATATCAGAACAAATCAATGAGAATATGAGTTAGAATAATTTTATATAAAAAGGCACTCAACAAAATCTTCAAAAATTCATATATATTAAAAATAACAACAATTTAACTACTCTTGAATATATTCAATATAAATCAAAAAAATCCGAAACAAGAATAATGTTAAAATTTTAAACTATTTTTATAATATAGAAAAGACTTATCACTGAAGAAGTCTCATATTCAAGTTATTTTTTATAAAAAGTTGCAAGTTGTTGAACCCATAAAAATACCTATTAAAAAATGCAAATTACTTGCGAAGAATTAAAGAAAATTTTATTTAAAAGAGACTCTCAGCTGACTTTTATTTCTAAACCTTAAGAAAGTAGAAATAACATTCCTAAAACATCTTTTTTAGTTATAAATCTAAAGTAAACTCCAGTATCCTCAACATATATTTGTCTCCATTTTTGAAGCAGATGTATAAGTGTAAATTGTAGCCAGGGTCAGAAGGATGTTCAAGAGATATTAGAGGTTAAAAACATTTGATAGTGGTAATAACATACACGAAAAATCCCCTACGAATTCATAAATTAAAAAGATACTTATTTCTGCATTTTTCTTGGTATTTGCAATATTTCCTATGCATACAAAAATCAGAGAAAATTCCTTAGTGCAATTTACAAAACAGCAAATTTCATAGGATGGTGCCTTGTTGTATTCTTTTATGAAGGTTGTAAAAATTAAGTGTGGCAGTATTGGAAGGATATGTAAAACACGAAGCATTCAACCATAATGGTGAATTTTAAGGATTAAATATAAAAATAATAATATTTTATCTGTTATATATTAGCCGTCAACGCAGAAATTGAGATATAGAAAAAGGATTACTTACCACTCTCTAATATACCTCCATCATTTATAGTAAACGTTTGTCAGTTATTACTTAACTAATTTATATTAAATATTTGCATAATAAAAAAACGAATCATTCTTACAAAATTTTTGATTGAGTAAAATAATTTAGTGAAGCGAATAGCTATAAATTTAGAAAGAATAGAGGGAAAAGTTATTCATCATGCAAAGGAAAGATTTTTTGAGAACAACAATTGTGCCACTCGGAGAAAAAAATTAATATTCTTAAATGATAAGTTTTAAGTAAATATTACGAAATCTAAAATAGCCCCAGCTTAGAAATATTTCATATCCTGATAAAAGAAAAATGTCAGTAATTTAAGATTAAATATTATAAATAGTATAAAAATAATATTTCAAACAATCAAAAAATAAGTTATTTAAAAACAAAAAGAATCCATCAGAGTCTATTGATAAAAAACTAACAAGTAAATAAAGTACTATTCATAGATATTTAAATTATCAATCAATAGGCTATATTTTACGCCTTTTTTCTTATTGTTATCTAAAGAATAAAAATATTAGATGTATGCCACAAAAAATGTTTTCTTATTAACCCATCTTTTTAAGTTATTGCGAATTATGCATAAAACCAGATCAGAGTGGGTTAAGGTTAATGACTATGAAAATTTATATAAATTATTAAATTTATTATTTATATTACGATTCTATGTTAAAAATATACAGCTATAAGTTCCTTGCATTTATTGGAGCAAGAAATTTTCAGTATTTTTAATTAGAGTTTGAAATGATATAATAAATGAACATTGTTCGGTTAAATTTTATCTTTCAAGCATTACTGAAAAATATTAGTATTGAATCTTGTTTCGGATATCTTAAATGTAAGTTCATGAAAATTTTTATTCTAAACTTTCTTTGTAATATAAAACCATGTGAGGTACTGATATTATATATCTTTATCAGCCTATATATTAAATATCGCTATTTTTTTTTAAAAAATATAAAAATAAAATTAAAAAAAACGAATTCTGTCTAATTTCTAGATTCATGACAAATAAAATTAATTTAGATTTTTTACTTATTTAATAAAAAATAAAACTTATCAAGCATAATATTCAACGAAATAATACCGCTGCTTGAGCCTCTAAATAATCTTGGAATAGGACTTGAATAATCAGATTTAAGAAATAACTAATATATGTAGCTGATTTGATACTTTCCAGGTATTCTGGAATATAGACAAATGTCTTATTTCCTTCGTGTCCAATACAAACATTTTACAAGTTTTTAAAATATTTTCAGCTTCTTAAAAACAAACTTTTAGTTCTTTACGGCATAAAATTTTCATACGGTCTCATCCTTATTATATCCGATTCTATGTTATTTATAAAATTTTTATTTGTTACGCTTATTAGAAGAACTGTCCTACCAGATGGCACTAACTTGTTGCTAAAAATAAATAATTCCCATTATTATTTTTTTAGATCGAAATCGGCATTGACAATTTTTTACATGGAACTATAAAAGTCTAATCTATATAAAGAAAGTATTATTGTCAAAGATTTTATTGCTGTTAAAAAAGCTTAATCAATAAGAAAAATATTGAAGGTATGTTTTTAGCTAGATTAAATTATTATATTTATCGATTCTAGCTTAATAATACAGTAAAAAATTCTTTTGATTCGCTTCCTTGAGTAACAATTTGTATTGGCTTTCCTTCTTGATCAGACTTCTTAAGATATATCTATTGTGTATATTTTATTGCAATTTTTAAAACTTCTGCGGTTGGAACTGCCATAATACGTTCCATATGACTGCTATCCGTTCCACACCATACAAAACAAACATCTTTCGTATCATATAGAAACACTAGTTATTTATTAAATCATTTTTTGACAAACTACCATCATCACGAATAAAATCACTCAATTTTGCCTTTTCTTTCTTCACCGCTGTTGCTTTAAGAGATCCTTCAGCATCAGATACTCTTAAAATTGATTTACCAAAATATATAAATCAATACTTAACAAGCACAAATTTTTCTTTCATTGCTATTTTTGGTTTCTTTTAAAAGTAAAATCAAATCAAAAGTAGTTAACTTTAAGGGTCATGCAATTCTTCTTAGGCATAATTTCTATTGCATGATGCTTCATTCCTACTTCAGATTCATCTTGACAGTTTTATTTATGTTATTTACATTATACAAATTGTTTCAACCTTTGAATAGTTTTTTTCAGATTTAAGTTCCTCCAAAAAATTTTGACCCTTCATTTTTTCCTCTTTATTTGCAGTTTTCCCAATGAACTATTGGAATAAAAGACCGACAGCCTTTAGATACTTGATATAAACTTTCTCCATCGTCGATGATAAACACATCATCAGAGTTTAAGTTCTCATAACGGTATGAGACCTGAGTACACTTTACGTTACTCTTAAACAGTATTCATGTCTTTCAAATTTATCTACTTTGACTCCCGATATATGAAAAAGTCGGGGTTCCATCTTCCCACCGGTTTGTTCCATGCTCTTCTGACTAAAGCAAAAATTAGTGTTCCTTATTATTTGTTACTTGGATTTTAAAATCCTCATTCTTGGGAAAAGAAATTGAAATTCTGCGCTTTCATTGTTTTGAACCTCCCTATGCTGAACGGGATGACCCCCAAGCTATTGATTCGTATGTAAGACAAAATATGCTATTATATAATACCACTTTGTTATCCAGCTCTGCCATCTTGAAAGCACCAACACCATAACTCAGTTGTGAAGCCTTCGAACCGATCCACATATATATATCATGCAACATTACCTTAAACCCTCGATATATCAGAATGATTAATTATAAACTTCTTCTTTTATATATGAATAAAGTACTATATAAGTATGAGTATCATAAAATGTCCCAATTTCATTTGATGGAACTATATCTAACTAATACAAATATTTTTTTTAAAAGAATGCATAACCTTCTTTGTATTAATCTTCCATGCAATTATTCCAGGAGATCCACTAATATGTTCCCATGCTGGTTCAACTCCTTTAACGTTCCAAAGGCGTATTGCTGTTTCCTATACATGTTATAAAAGACTATTACATAGCTATTTAATACTTTCACAGCATCTCTAGTACTTTCATCTCTCGTAACTTTATTAGAAGAAACACTTATGTTTTTCGCCATAATATTAATTTTGGCTCTTATTTAAAAAAGAATCCAAATGTATTTTGGCTTACTGGTTAATCAATATTTGTGGGACTTTGTCTGTAGTAACGCCCTTGGTAATTATATGTTTAATAAAGCCTTTAATACTAATTCATTCATTCATAACAAATCATCACAATTAAGCACATTTTTTAAATAAAGAATATTCAATAATACTAATAAGCTGCAATCATTTTTTAATAATTTATAATGACCATTTATGGCAAATATCTTCAAATTTATACAATCTGTATTGATTTTGTAACTGCTACGCACAAAAAATACATTGTAACTTTGATAAAATATAAATTAAATTTTATATTATCTATTTAAAAGTAGAAATTTATCATTTATTTTGACAAATATTTCTTGAAACTGAATTAATGTTCACTTATTTGGTTAATATAATAATTTACAGAAATTATATAAAATGAATTGCAATAATTTTCATAATTGCTAAAACGTGTAAGTGTTTCGTTTGTTCACAATATTTAAATTTAATTTATATTTTAATTATTCTGTCACGAATTGGCATATAATAAATTTCATTTGTTAATTAATTACTATAACATCACTGAAAATTAAAAATCCTGACACTATTTTTATGTATGATACACTGAGGCTTCAAAAATAAACACGATTTAATAGTTTCATGATTATTAAAATATTTATTTAAATTAATCTTTATGTTTAAATACTAAATTAGCATATTAAAACATATAAATATCTTTCCCTTCTATGATTCACATATATATAATTATTAATTTTTGTTTAAAAATTTTTTAATAAAAATGAGATTTTTATTAATAAATTAAACAACTTTCCATAGTGAAGATTATTGTTGAAGGAATTATTTTTGTATCTTAAACAAAAATATAAATATAAATGTTGAGAGAAGAACGTTAAAGCCAAAAGAGAATTTTTTCTGATAATATTAATAATGGGTATTTTGGATATATTTTTTAGGGTAGTAACAGTTTTAATGAACATCAAAATTTTTAAATCACGTATTATTATGAGATAAATATTCATATCTCTTTTAATGTGCCTAAAATCATGTAACAGTAATTTAATATTTTGAGATTAAGCTAATTTTTGAGCTTTAATTATGCCGATGAATATGGGTTTTAAATGTAGATACCATGTCCGTTTTCCCAATAAAAATATCATGTGTTCATAAGAGAATTTTTTCTATCAAAAGTTTGCAAAATTAACTATCAGATGTGTTTATTCAAATTAATATTGTAGCGTGCCCGATCGCACTCGTACCGCTGATCTTCGTACCATTCGCTCTCAACAAGGGAGAATCAGCTAAGTTGGTACCCAATACGCTTATCGTTCTAAACTGGCGTAGGGTTCTAGGACCTGAGCCGCCGATAGGCTGGTGAGAATAAAATATTTCTTTAAGAAGTAGGGACCTAAAATTAGGAAAGTAATACGAGGTTTCCTGGTTTAAGAAATAATTGTCATAGAAGAAACCAGACTCATTTATGCCTGATACTCCAATTATGAATGTGATTTCACTTAACTTGCCATAATAAGTGCCGGTTCCAGTGAACCAACTTCTGAGCAAATCAGGTATAGGCCAGCTCTCTACTCTATGAGTTCTCAACTTGGTTATAAATTCTTGTACCACAGTACAAAAGCAGTTTGTCTCTTGGAAAGAGGAAAATATTCTAAAAACAAACTATAGTACATCAGTACTATTAAGTCTACGCCCTCAAGCTTTCTAAACTCTCTATGGATCAACAACTGTCCGTAGAGTCTAGAAGATAAGTTTAACAAGAACTTTGTATCCGGTATATAGAAAATACGCTTTTCTACAAGAGTCCGTCGAAGTACTAGATTGGTTAGTCCAACTGACATTAAAGGAACGCAAGTTGCCTTATTCGATGTCTTGCTACTTTTTGTAACTTCACTCTTGTCTTCTATCTTTAATTGCTCGTTATTTTCGGCTAGCATCTCTGATGAAGGCTCTATAATTTTTATCCAAACTACCTGCTGATTCTTCCACTGTACTAAGGATGTTCAACTGTTGTCGACTAGTGGAAGCAGAAAGAAGGATTCTTGCTATTTGAATTAATTCAGGTACGGATAAACCGGAGAATACACGCATAAAGGTTGAGATATTAATAGGCAAAAGTGACATGAACTTCTGTTGAACCAAAAAATCTCTATCCGAGTCAGACATGTTGGGTCTTGCTCTTCTTAGATAGGAAGACATCCTTTT